>RJWM01037206.1:0-17969 GCA_004363535.1 Dasyprocta punctata
CAGGATGACACTAGTTGGAAGTACAGGCAAACTTCTTTTCAAACTGAAAGACCTAAAATAGACTTCACACAGGGCTACTGTGTGCTTTGCACTGTGGAAGGCTATGGGGTACTATGTTCTTTCACACCACTGTAATATTTATAAAGATAAACTTAAATAAAACATCTAAGAAATCTTGAAAATGAGAAATAATGGGAGCAACATTTGAAGCATGTGTGAATGTGCTACAAAGGTGTAGATTTTGGCTATAGACTCAGTATGCTTTCTTTTCCTTCTATCTCCAGCAGGTACATCCTTGATACAGAGATTATAAAATACAAACCAGAAAATCAGGTAGAAAACAGAAAGAAGTTATTCATAGAGGGGAGGGTTGTTGAGGGACAGAGAAAACCAACTCTGCAAAACCAGGGGACACCCAGGCCTAACAGCCAGGCCACACTAGTACAAATGTGTAGTGCATGCACTGCAGGCTTTTGCAATGCGCAAGACCCTGTAAACCCAGAGAAAGCATCCAGCTCTAACTACCAGGCCATACCTGGAGATGCATTTTGCATAAAATGTCATGAATACCCCAAATCAGCCCCAATTTAATTATAATTAATTGAAACCTCATTTTATTTGTGGATTTATTTATGAATTTTTAAAACAGGGTCTTGTTATATAGCCCAGGCTGGTTTTGAACTCCCAGTGATTTTCCTGTTCCAGTCTCCCAAGCACTGAGACTGCAGATGAGCTTT
Source organism: Dasyprocta punctata (assembly GCA_004363535.1). Taxonomy (NCBI): domain Eukaryota; kingdom Metazoa; phylum Chordata; class Mammalia; order Rodentia; family Dasyproctidae; genus Dasyprocta; species Dasyprocta punctata. The sequence continues at coordinate 738 of RJWM01037206.1, forward strand.
GGGTGCCATGATAGTTCCTCAGGAACTAAAACTGTCCCCCATGACAGAAAGCAGGAGATTTAAATGAACTGCTGTGTCAGTGCCAAGACCTCTTCCCTCCCTGTGAAAACCTGGCTTCGGACACCTGGTATCCTGGAGAAGTGAGTTCTTTGTACTGCCCTGCTCCCTCTCCAAGGAGTGGATTTTTGCAAATAAATCTGTATGTTCACTTCTATTTCTGTATGTTCTGTTCAATTCTTTGTTCAGGACAGCGAGAACCTAGAATGATTACAACCTCCACCAAAGCTTTGTGGTGAGCCAACAAACAGGTGAGATCCTTTGGGGGGAATCATTTTCTTCTCCTTTCCCTTTCTTTTCCACTTGTTTCTGTGTGTCTCTGTTGGCTCACTATTATGGTTTGTGTTTGGATGTCCCCAAAAGCCTCATGTGGTCATGGGGGCAGGCCTTTTGAAAGTGGCTGAGACTAGAATTTGTGATTAGTTTGTTGTCTAGAGCTGGGATTGGCAGTATGAGTGCTGCACCTGCCCAGGGGTCGGCAGCCAGCATACAAGGGAGAGAAGGAGGCATGCTCTTCCCTTTTTGCTCTTGTTGCCTTTGGTACTTGCAGCCACCATGAGCGGTTAACTCTCAGACATACCACCCTGCCTTGGAGTCAGCTGAGTATGAACTGAAACCTCCAAAACCTGTACGCTAAATAAGCACCTTTCCTTTCTTCATTTTGAGTATCAGGTATTTTGTCCTAGCAATGAGAGAAAAGTAACCAAGACACTCACTGTGGGCATGGTTCGGACAGTTTAAAAGCCATGAAGGCACCCACCACTTAAAGAGTCCAGAGACACAAAAGCCCAGACAACTTCACACATAATGGAAGTTGATGTTTCAAGTGTTTGCTGCCTAAATTTAAAATGTCACTTTTGCTCTTCCTGAGACTCATTTGGCTTTTGTAATCTCATTGCAGGATAGTTTTCAATGACTTGACTTAGTGTCCTGCTTCAATAGCTGTTTACTCCTCACTTTGCATTTCTTCCTGCATCAAGACCAAAACCAAGCTTGGCCTTTGGTCTTAGATGGATTTTATTCATGGCTTTCTTTAATGAAGTATATATTATACTTTTTTCTTGTGCAAGTGGAGAGAGAGCCAGAAGATCCCCATCTTGCCAAATTTTCTGATTGTCTTCCTGGATATCAGAAAAGCCCCTCTTTTTAGAAAGGAGTTCTGAATTCCACTTTCCAAGTGCCCATCCCAATTTTTGTCTCCAAACAAAGACAAATAACTCCTTTGTTCCTTTTGGTGATAAAAGAGAATACCAAAGTTGTGTATTATTGGGTTAAATGGGAAGATTGTCAATCTGTCAGTAGGTTGGAAGCAGCCAGTAGGGAGCTCAGTTCTGGTTTTCAAAGTGGCCTTAGTGGGCCATCTTATGGAAAGATCTAAGGACCCAAAGGGTACCAATGTCACCTCTTTCACCAGAGACATTCTGTAGGTTTGCATCTCCAGAGGGACCACAATCGACATTTTCCTCAATCTCCTTTGTAATCCTCAGGTCAGTATACCAACCTGACCCTTTCCAAGTGACTGAGATACTTCTTCTGTAGCTAACTCCCTAGATACCCAGTGTCCCCAGCCCCTTGTTTGTGCTCCTTGGGTTGCTTAAAATCCTGTGGAAAACATTCAAAGTGAAGCTTCCTCACCTTCTAATTCATAGCCAGCTCTTCCCTCAGGAAGATCACAGGAGCTATGGAATCATTTGAGTCACAATTTCCTTTCAGTGGCAGACATCCAACACCACAAAATACAGTTCTCAGAAGATCCTTGTAGACTTAAAGATGGGTTTCAAACTTCATACTATCCTTTTCACCTCTCATGGTGAGATGCACATTTTGTCTTTGTTACCTGCTGTACTCCAGAAGAAATAAAGTAGGAATTATGCAGATGAATAATATGCCACAGGTAGAGAGATAAAAACCACTCTATAGATTTAACTGTCCCTCTGACAGAACCAAATTGGGACTATACTACTGTAGGTAGATAAGACATGAGACCCAAGATGGTAATTACTCCTATGGGATTAAAAAGATGCATTAGGAAGCCTGTAATCATTTTGCTCCTCACTGGGACAAAAATCAGACACCCCCATCTAATGGAGAGAGGTTTATGTTGGTTCACAGTTCAGAAATTTCAGACTATGTTTGACATTCTTAAAGACAAAAATGGTCTGGAAGGAGGGTGTGAGTGGGCAGGAAGCAGAGAGAAAGAGAAAGCAGGAAAGAAAGAGCTAGGGAAGGAGATGTGCCCTTCCTGGTCACACTCGCAGTAATCACCCTACTACTAGCCATGCCTGCTAACACCACAACAGCAACAGCACCCTCAGAATTTGATCACCTTCCAAAAGCTTTGCCTCTGCATGCACAAGGCTTCTGAGGGACATTCTTGTTCTGAACCGTAATGCATGTGAACTGTGAAAAAGTGAGAGAAATTATACAGGGCAAAGAGGAAAATCCAGCTCTTTCATAGCTAGTTGGATGAAGCCTTCCATAAATATAAAAACCAAGATCCTTCTTTCAAGGAGGGACAGGGAGTAATGAGGCAGCATTTCAATGGTTTATCAGCCACAAATATTGAGCACAAATCATACAAAATTTCAAATGAGTGCTCAGGTCTCTTTGGCCCAATGGTTGGTTGCAGCCTTTTCTGTGTTTAACAGCAGCATCTGGGAGGAGGGCAGAAAGAAAAACTGAGAAAATAGGCAGACCAAAATCATGGCTGCTGAAATTGGCAGGGCACCTAATGCCTACACCATCCAATGGAAAGCCCAAGGTGAATCAAGGAAAAAGTTTCTGCCTTACATGCAAGGCCTCTGGCCACACAACTCTGCTATGCTACTCCCTGGCCCCTGCTCCAGGTGTCAGCTGGCTGACGTGACTGCTCCACAGCACTGGAGAACTGACACTTCCTTCTCCCAGAGGGGGTTGAGGTCATCAATGATCCTCACCTTTCACAGTGATAAAGAGGACTAAATTATCCTGTCCACAATGCCCTGTTCATGGATGTCTCCATTATTTGCAGAGCCAGACATGACCCTGAAAGGATATGCAACTTCAATTTTTTTACTGATACAGAGACAACTTACTGTTTCAACATCCTTCTCCAGTAAACTCTCCTCTAGAAGTATAGCCATTTTAGGATAAAAGAGAGCCCAGGTCAAAGCTCCTTTAGTCCTCCTTAATGTGTTCATTTGAAGATTTAGCTTAACCCTGAATTTTTAATTTTTCTATGGTATCCCATACCCTTATTGGGAAAAGACCTATTTAAAAGTTTTGGTTAATATTTTGTTACTGAAGGGAGAAGTATCAAACTATACATGGAAGGAGACAAGGACCTTCCCTAAAAGGTGACTGATCCATCGCCCAACACAAGTAGGCATTATCTTGGGCTTGGTAGTCCTATTTTGCACACTATTTGGCTCATCAGTTTGTTGTCCTAGAAACCTCAACTTAACAATTCAATGCCTTTTTTAAACTGAGATGAGGGTCCATCTGTTGTTATTGCTCTGTTTTCTCCTAAGAAGCTAAATTGCAGCACATCCACAGCCCTACATTCCGATAAACTCACTGACCACCTGTTATCTAAATCCAAATTCCTCTGATCCAGGATATACTATTTGTTTGATTTGTAACCCCTGACCAGCCATATGGGGCCTAGAGCCACACCCACTGATCTTCAAAACAGAGCAAGGGTCAATACCACCTTTCATATTAAGATAGGGGCTAAGACAGTATGACAGAATTTAACATTAAGACCCAGATAATCACTGAATTTCACAATTCTGTGCTGATATCTGGGACAATATACTCTTTGATTGGCCTGCCCTGGTCTGCATCATTGCTAACCCCCTTTGATCTCTCCAGTTCTTTCACAATGTTTTTAATTGCCCCCTTCCGTTTTTCTCTACTGGTCCCCTTAGGGAAAAGGGACAGGGTTCCCAAGTCCTCTGCGGAAGCCTGAGGAACTTGTTTCTACTTACACTAACTCTTTTACATAACAGTTGCAACATCTTAGAAATGCAAGCCCTGTTTCTGAACTCCTACAGAAGAGTTAATTCTCCACATTACTAAGGTTCAACCTTGTGTATATAAATCTTCTAATTTCTTTCAATGATCAAAGGTCAAGGTGACCTCCAAAATGTCCAAAGGCCCAGACAATAAGTTTTGGCAAACATATTTTTCTAGAGGATTCACAGCCCCTGTGTCAGTCAAAAAGCCTGCACATACCACTTCCATGGGTCCATCTCAGTTTGATGCAATGACATACGCACAGAGACTCCTACAGGAGGCTCTAACTTTCCCTGTCTTGAGCCCACTTCACAGATCTACTTTCTCAGTGGCTCTCAATCATACCAACCACTTGGACAGGACTATGCACTCTAACACACTGACTACGAGGCTTATTTCTCCATTTCAGTGTGTCTCATAGGATGTTTAAAAGATAATACCCTTAAATTCCCTCCTGCTTCTAAGACCAGAAGGGGAGCTTGCTGTGCTGGCTACCTTGGCTTCTTGACTACAATCAGTATGGACACTAACAGACTAGCACAGAGCATCCAAATGGGAGATCTCTTCTGCTCTGTGACTCAGCAAATAAGGAAGCCACCATCCTCACTACAGGCAGCCCAATAGCAAACTAATTTCTGGACCAGAGTAGCCCTCCTGAGCTGCCATGCCAGACCTATTTGCAGCTAGTCAGAGGAAGACTCATGCGATGCTTAAAGAAGACTGATCATTCATTTGCTTGTTTGTTTGTTTTATGTGAGTTGGGAGTGGTCCTGGGTAGCTTAAATTTCATAATTCAAATACAAGAGAAAACTATGATAACAACCAACTATGGCTACTAGATCAGTCCTTGTGGAAAACACATACGTGGTCCTGGCTTCATGGCTAATCCTCTCTGTTGGGCCCTTGATTGCAATAGTTCCCCTTTTGATTTTTGGCCATGCTTGCTTAACCTTATAACTTCTCTCCTGTCTTCCAGGATTCAGCAGCTGCACATCAACAGATGAACATCTGAGGATTCTGAAACATTCCGGGGACCCCACTATTCCCTAAGTACCAGGGCTTTCCTCCAGCCCCTAGATCAGCTTTGGCAAGAGTTCTACTATTCCTGGACAGGTGGGGATACTACCCCCATGCCCAGGAGAAAATAGTTCTGCAAGAACTGAGACCATGGTCTGCAGTAACTCATAAAGAATTTTGTGAATCATGTCTCTTGGGAAGAAACTGAGGCAGGGAGTAGGTTCAAGAAAGTCCTGAAGTGGGTGAGACTGAAGAGCAAACAGTAAAAAGGAATGCTAACTCTCCAAGGTCACAGAAAGTATCTGGTTCTAACAACTGGACCACACCATGTATAGACTGGGGTGTGTTGGGGGATATGCACTTTAGACTTTTAGTGGTGTCCCGGATGGCTCTGTAAGAACAATGAAGAGCATCTGGCTCTAACAACTACTCCATTCCTGGAATGTGTGCTGTACAAAATATCTTGAACACCCAAAAGTTACCCCAAATTAATTATATTTAATTAAATTTCATTTGCTTTCTGGTTTGTGCTGCCACAATATTTCCACCAAAGCCCATAGAAGACAACTCTCCAACAGAAAGGACATTTGCCCCTGAGTGGGATGAAATCACTTCATTAGTTAAAGAGCTGCTCCCTCCCATCAAAACCATACATAGCTTCTGACACCAGGCTTCCTTGGGGCCAGAAGTCTTTTCATGGCTTTTCTCACACCCTAAATTAGAGTGTATCTGTGTTAATAAATTTACATTTTCACTCCTACTTCTGTGTGCCTTGCCCATTTTTCTCCCCTCAGGACACTAAGAATCTAGAATGGTCCCAAACCTTAACAGCAAACATATTAAGGGAATAGTTCACTCTTTGCTTCCTTAAATTCTAAAGTCTTTAAAGGCACAAAGTATATACCTGCAATGTGCCACAGCTTTAAAGAAGGGAATGAAGAAGAGGGAGAATCTTCAAGGAAAACATAGTGTAGAGATTAGCTTTCTCAGATTAAAAGAGGCAGTGACAGGGAGGGAGGGAGGTAAAGAGTGTTGATTTAAGCAGTAGTTATTGGGAAATGAACAAAAAAGCCTTGTAATTAGAAACTATTGTTCATTTTCTAGACACCAGCATACCAGAGGACTCCTGAACTTGTGTGAACATAGAAAAAATATTTTAAAATCTTAAGCTTTAAACTTTCTACCAATGAAATAAGGTGAAATATAGCTATGTATTAGAATGCATGAACATTCAAAGAAAAAAATAAATTTTTTATAACCATTAAGAGCTATCTTCCTATGCCTGGGTGTCAAAAGATCAAAATATAAATCATTAACTATAGAATTATAGAAATACAGTTTTATTTATTACTCACACTTTCCTATGAACACTTTCACATATTTTTCAAATTAATGAAGTGAGTCTTTCAGAGTTCTCAAGAATAGTTTCACAGTAGTCACACATCCATAAACAGAGTTGAGGACAGCACGAGTGTGCATTTTTAGAAAAAGCAAACCCTGGGCATAGACCCAAAATCAAGGGCTATATGCCAAAGGTGACAAGTAAGCACAGTTTAGAATAAACTGAACACTTGTGTTCTCAGGCAAAGGCATAGAGTCAGTAACCTAAGTTCTCAGTGCCCTCTTTTCTGTCCATCTTTATACACATGTAGCCCAGATAACTCCACTCATTCTTATCCTAGAATGTTCTCACAGAGTGTCCTTTAACGCATCTTTGGGAAAACACTATTTACCTGTCACCATATTTCCTGGGGAAACATCTCATGTGGTGACATTTCTGACATAGAACAGTAACTGAGGTTTTGTGCTTCAGTTTCACTCTGACTCCCTTTGAAAGCAATATTTTCCTTAGACAGGTAAGTGCATCTTGCTCCATGTGTCCCTCCACTTGAAAAGCAGATCTGAATTGGGTGGCTGACTTCTAAAATGTGACTCTGGAATAGGATTTCACTAGGTCCATCAGTCTTTGAAGATAGTTATTTTGAAATTATTATCCTTACCACCATTTGGCCAGCATTTGACTGTTTTGTAAACCCAAATTTTCCCCTAAATGAATCACCCCCAGGGTCAGACAAGAGAATGTGGAGACAGATAATAGCTGAGAACCAATTTGACTGAATATTCTTGCTCTGTTCCCAATTCCAATTCTTCCAAAGCTACAGTTCACTTGCAGTTTTCCATTTACGCCCATTCTTCTGTTTTTTATTTATATTTTCTTTTATCAACTATTTAACGTTGAAGGGTAAAGACGTAGTTTCATTTAATACCAGTTCTAAGTTTCAATGTGGCCAACCGTCTGTTATTAGCCAGTAAATTTTATAGCCGATGCCATTCAAGACATCTACATCTATTTCTGAAGAATAACCTGCATTATATTGAAAGTTCACTGTAAACCCACGGTAGCAGTGACAATTTTATTTGTTATTCATATGAATTCCATCTGTGGACTTCAGATGTACTAATTCTTACCAAAACCTTGTAAAGTTGGAATTGCTTTATCTATAGGATCAGTTAAAAGTAATTAGGTAATAATTAACTGAGCCAGAATTTAAAACAAAATGCATACTTCAAAATACACACGTATTAGGACGCAAAACACATGCCTATAGTCTCAGCTGAGGCAAGAGGATCATAAGATAGAGGCCAGCCTGGGCTACATAGTGATGCCCTAGCTCGAAAAATAAAAATGTTCCCACTTTCTTCTGAACAACCTACTGTTATCGGGGATAATAATCTCTCTCTCTCTCTCTCTCTCTCTCTCTCTCTCTCTCTCTCTCTCTCTCTGTATGTGTGTATATAATTTCAACTGGAAATTCATATTCAACAGTAAGAGAAATGCAAGTACTGACTTGGATGCCTGACATAAATGAAGACTACCTGAAATTGTCCTTAGGTATTTTTAATGTTTCTTTCAGAGCATTTATCACAATGCACAATTAAATATTTCTCTAGTTATTTACTGTCTGCTTCCCTAAGTGGCTTGTGTGCAACATGTGAACAGGAATCATTTGTATTTTCTTCATTATTGCATGCTTAACCCTCAGCTCAGTGTCTAATTCACATTAGACAATCAATATTTGTTAATAAGCATAAAAACACTACCTAGCCATAATGACCTTTTTAGTTACTCTATAATTTTTTGTTTAAAGATTATATAAATGGACCAAATGTTTCCACTCTAGAATCTTTTAGGGATCTATACATAGACAGTAACTTATTTGTACTTGAGAATGCAAACATAAACACATCAACAGAGAAGAAGAAAGCATTCCAGAATTCCCGTGAGTGTGCTTTCCCTGGCTTGTTATTAATTCTTTCTTTACACTTTCCCAAAGCCTTCATCTACCCTGTGTCTTGCTGTCCCTATGTTTTTCCAGAACAACACCCACATCTAACCATCAAGCTGCAGTTTTTATTTAAACTGCTGTATTTATATGAAGTTGTCAGCTGCTCTTTCCAGTCAAAGATAATTTTTCTGCCCTCCCATCCAACATCCTCCAAGAGTGTTAGCAAAGACCACAGCATTAGAATCTGTTCCCTGCCTCTTTTCTTGGCAGATTTCACAGCTCCTTTGTTCCATCAGCTATATTCCCTCGGTTCCTAGTATTGTCTCTAGAGCAAGGAACATAGTCAATTAATGATTGTTAAACTAAAATCTGTATCTTTATTTATAGTGTGGGGATAATGACTAGCTTGTGAATAGTTGGATACTTCCTAATGCCAGAATCATGGTCAATAACGAAGATAACAACTTGTTCAATCACGAGCTTCTTTGTTTTTTCAGTCATTTTTTACAATATGTGTTCTAGCAGTAATTGTTGGGAAATATAATGTGGAATGCACCAAGAATAGGTTAATGGATCTGATCCGATGACTATTTATAACATTGTCTGTAGCCTTCTGTGTATGTAATACAAATAAAATTTTAAATGAATTGAATTCTGTCAAAACAAGTATAACCCATACCTAGCTCTACCTTTGTCAGTTCTAGTCAACATCGTTTGATACTTTTATTGTGTTTATGCCATTGACCAAAACAGGCTTAAATTTCTCATGGTTGTAACTCAAGTGGAATAACCATTGTGGTTCCCTTCAGAGAACACTGTTGCCAGTACTGGTCAAACATCAGGCAGAGAGCCACAGCAGCAGGCGGTGTTCTTGAGCTCTCTGGATGTTTTCTCCTGTGCAGAGATTTTGTAGGGCGCTGAGGAATTGCATGGATCTAATGTCAATGGCTATTTCCTCTTAACACAAGTGAGTCCCCTGTCCATTACATTTCTATCTTTGCTCCTTACCACACCTCTACTCCACTCTTACACTGCTGACCTGTTCCTCACACCTGTCCGCCAACTAAGGAATAACCTGAATCTTATTCTCCCAGGAATCAATCCTAAATGAGGCATCTTTGGAAGCTGTATTAAAATGCTAACTCAAGAGATAAGCACCATTTTCAAGAGGTGCTTAGTTATTATGCAAACACTTTGGAAATCTGACTCAACACATCTTAAGTAATTGGTGCTGTTTATTAAGTGTTGGCTGAGTGCAACTTTCAAAAACCAAATTACTAAGTGTCATACATTGAGGCAGAATTATGTTTCCAATTAACTGAGGTACAAGCTGTCCTTATTCCAAATGTAGAAACTCCTTCTTCAGTGAAGATAGACAAAGGAGTGTGAACACATTCAGCCCCAATAGACACGAGTCTGCATCAAAAATGACAGGTGTTTATTAGGCATCTGATATTGAATGTCACACGAACATTTTTGAGAAATCATAAAACCTTCAGTGTTCAAGAAAAACATTCACCATTTCTAGGTGAGGCAGATGACTCTTTATGTAAAGTCATAGGATACAAGAAGTTGTTTTTGAGACATTCATTTAAATATCATTGTTATTTTCCCTAATTATTTCTTTTATAATGCTTCCTCTTTGTAGAAGTGTCATTCTCAAAGTGTGGTTCACAGACTAGTGGAGACACATGAGATCCTTTCTAGTGTCTACAAGGTCAAAACTATTTTCATAATGCCAAAATGCTATTTGACTTTTTCACTTGCAGTGATATTTTCACAGATGATAAAAAGCAATGATGGATAAAACTGATGTTGCTTTAGCTTGAATCAAGGCAATGGTGCTGAACTATCTTAGTCTAAGCCATTGTAATACCTATTGCCATGGACTTACAGGGAAAAGAATCAATTTTCATGAAGATATCAAAGCAGTAAAATTATTATTTGTTAAACTAGTATCTGACTTTACAAACTTGAGTACTATCCTTTTTTTCAGTGACTCAAGTATGCAATATATATTTCACATTTTTAATGAAACAATTCAAAGGACTGAAATAAAGAATGTGAAACTTTTTCATTTATACTTTCTTGTTCTAATGCAAAAGTCTTAAAAAAAATTTAAAGAATTAAAAGGATAATGAAGGAATATGCTAATAAGTATTAGTATCACAAGTTGCAGAAAGTGTTCCTCAACTCCAACGATATCTTACAACAGGCTACATGATGTTTTGGAGGGGAAAACAGGACACTGCCAACACTTCCTGAGTGAGGGATGGAGTACCCTCTTGCTTTTCCCAAGGTCAGATACTTAACCAAATAAAAGCTAAAATTCTTAGAACTGACTGAAACTAGTGCATATATTTTAGATAACTAGCTCAAATATTAAAAGATAAAAAGGGTAAAGAAAATGCAAAGAAAAAGGAGGCGAGCTCAGCAAGGGACAAAAATATCATTTATCCCAAAATTCAGGTTTTTGTTTACGTGTTTATGGGACCTGAATTGTACCTGATCTGGAAATCCAGGAAATTCCCACGCCACTCAGCAGAATATCACCTCTGAGCCCAAATGTCAAGCAAGTTCAGCTGCATAGGAGCTCCACAGTCTATATTCTACCCAGAGTATGGAACTTCCCTCTGAGATGCAGCATTCTGTTTTCATTTACTTTACGTTCTCCAAAATCCCACCAGTTTCCATCACCGTCTGTGTGAAATTCGTCCTTCAGTGTTTTTGTTTGCCCCCATCTATTACCAGGGTCTTCTTTGTTTGTTTTTGGCTTTGAACTTGTATGTACTCTCTCTTCCTCTTTCTTTTCTTCCCAATTTTATTGGATTAACTGTTCTTCATATTTTATTTTTATTTTGTACTGCTGCAAATGATAAAAGGTACCCAGTGGTCAGAAAGTTACAGTCCCCCTTTCCATAACTCTGTCCATAATCTGATTTTTTGAGCTCTGAAATATCCCATTTGTGCAAAGTGTAATAACCCAGTGTTCTTTCCAGCTTCTGTTGAAATGTCTTTCCTGTGGTCTTAATCTGAAACAAGCAGCCCACACTGAGCAGGCTGACCGGTTTGGGGCTCAGATACTCCTCTGGAATGATTTGCTGTGTTTTGTGGCTCTTTGTGGCTCACAAAGCACAATCTTCACACATCATAGTGGTAAAGATAAATCTTTGAGGCCAGGACCCTCACTTTCTTGCATGATTTGAATGTTGTCACTAAGAATTTCTGATTTCTCTACCAGTTTGTGCCAAGTGCCCCACAGGATCCTGTTCCAAACATATCCTTTGCTTCCTTTGTGGTAAACAAGAAAATTCTTTCCTGTCTGAAAGGACAGTGGACAATTTTCACCATTCTTTTCCCCTCTTTCTGGGTCCCAACCACCATGGACTCCACAGACACCTCCACCATGCTTCAATTCTATGTACTTACATCTTTCCTGGTCCCTTTCTCCTCTTACTTCAGACCCTTGCCCCGTTTATCTCATCTATTTTTCAGATTTACATTCCCATACCTTCAACATCTACTCTAGTTCCTGTGTTCCTGTTCTTAAGGACACCATGATTCATGCAACTGCTAAAGCCAGAAAGGAGACAACCATCCCTCACAACCCTCTATCCTATTCTCACATGCAGTTCCTTAAGTACTGATGACTAAATGTCCACACCCAAATGTCTCCCAAAGCCATTCCTTTATGATGCTCCATGCTGCCATCATCTCCTAAGTCACAGCAACAGCTTTCCAACTGGTCTTTCCAAGAAAGTCTTCTGCCTACCTGTCAGTATACCCTCTTTATTTCAGTCAGTAGAACACTGCCCTTTTAGTAGTCTATACGGACAAAAAATGAGAAGTACAAGGTGTGATAAAAAAATACAGTGAACGCTTATTTGTTTTAATCTTGTGATAGTAAAAGACACATTACCTTTAATTTCCCTATACGTACTCCTCTTTATTTAAAATATACTTACCCATCTCATCATTCTTGCCACTTCCTGGAGAAGTTCTGGAAGAACTTTTTCCAAGTGTCTTAGTTGTGCTGTTGAACTGCCTTAATGTCCTAACTAATTCACAATATTTACCGTTCATAGTTATTTTGACTTAGGGAAAGAACCAGAAGTCAGACAGTGCCAGATGTAGTAGATAAAGTGGCTGAAGTCACACTACAATGTTTTCAGGAGATGGTCTTTCCACAATGGCACTGAGCAGCAGCAACCACTGCACTTTGGATCATGTATTATAAAGACACTTACAAAAAACAAATTCTAGAACTGCCCCAGAAAGTGGCAAGAATGATAAGATATGTGTGTTCAAAGTAAGGGATCATACATAAAGAGGAATAAATAGCAATGTGTCTTTTACTTAATACATTTTTGAAATGTAAAGATTCACTGTATATTTTTTATCACCTTGTGAATATAAAACAACTCTCCATTTCAAAGTACGATAGTCATCTTAAGGGAAAGCATTTGTGCAATTGTTTGAGTTGCAAAGTACATTAGTGAACATTCATAGAATAATATTTTTGTTGGAAAGAACTGATAAACTATGAGAAACTGCTCAGACTTGAAAATTTGACACATACATTCTTGGAAACGTGTGTGCCATTGTAAGGCAAACAGTGAATAGTACCCTTTTGTCAAAGATAAAATTTGAGAGTTTAACCAAGAATTGTAATCTGGAGACAGATGTATTGGTCAATGTAAACTTGACAGATTTCCCATATGAAAGACTTTTTTTAGGAGATAGACATGGTATTAACAAACAGGACTTTGTGTTGTCCTTATTGTTGTTACATAATAGGATACACGAACATTTAAGAGTCAGCATAACACAGTTGTATAGGATATGCTATGTACCCCCAAGTCCTCATAGTTTTGATGGGGCTGAGTCTGATGCTTGTGATAAGTTTGTTGTCTAGCACCAGGATTAATGACATGACTGCTACACCCGCCCAGGGGTGGAGCTGAGATACAGTATAAGGGAAGGCGGGTCTTCCTCTTGCTTGCTTCCCGGCTTCCGCCCTCTCTCTCGCCAGCGTGGATTGCAGCTTGCAGCTTGCAGCCGCCATGAACTGTAGCCCCGTCATCCCATGCTGCCTTGGAGCCCACTTTATGGACTGAAACTCCCGAGAAACTGTAAGAATAAACCTTTCCTTCCCTAACTTTGGGCGTCAGGTATTTTGTCTCGGCAACGAGCAAAAAGTAACTAAGACAACAGTTAAACAATATTTTCCATCTTTTTCAAAACTGTTAAAGTGAAGAAAAACTAGTGGATCATAGCAATGTAAATTTTGGAAATTTATTCTTCAAATACAATTTCAAATATCACATTTCAACTTTATCTACTATGTACTAATAAAGACTGCCATCAATCTCAAAAGCTATGAAAACACTTTTTTAAACTGCGTATCTTTGAAAGGCTGGATTTCTTTATATGATTCAAATAAAAAACAAAATAAAGCAAAACATCTTACAACAAACTGAATGCAGAAAGACAAAGATAATCCAGATGCTTCCTATTAAGTTAGACTTTAAAGAGTCTTAAGTATTGTAAATTATATCATTAATAATGTTACTATTCTGCTTTGGAAAATAACATTTTATTTTTCAAAAAGTTATTTATGTTAATATAAAATGAGATTATTTTTAAATAAATTGATGTACAATTTAAATCTCAATTTTCATGAGTAATATGGTAAATATTAACACATATGATTCATATAAAAATAACCTCAGTATGGTGTCCTGAGTAACCCTTAAACATACAAAGAACTACTGAGAAGACAAAAAGTTTGAAAGCATTTGTCTTATACAGTATAATATAAAAATAATGAGTATAAACGCTCATCACTCATTAAAAGATTGAATGTGACACTAGCAATTGAGTGTTCTGACTGAATTTCAAACAATTCAGTTGTATGGAAATGTGTTTTCTCAATTTTTCTCTCCAGTTTTAAAAGTAAACTATTTTAAAACTTTCCATATTTTATTTTTCATTTGTAAGCATAGGTATTTTAATCCCAAATCTTACTTACAGCAAAGAGAATACTTAAGCAAGGGGTTTCCTGAGATGGCTGCATCACAGTGTCTCTGTAGTGACAGTTCTATGATTTATGTCTTGACTGACAATCCTAGGAGGTGGATGTGAAGGCAACTACAGAGCTGATAAAAAGGGCTAAACTTGAGTGAACACAAGACTGAGACAGCAGGGGAGGAAAAAGGGAAGAATATATAGATATATGGATATGAATGATATATATATATATGAAAGAAATATTTATAAAGTTATAGTATATATATGAAAGAAAATCTCATAATCATAATGAGTCATTAAAAATAAACAAATAAAAAAATAAAGAAAATCAATGCTTAGAAAGAAAAGTAGCTAGGCATGGTGGCACATACTTGCAATCCCTGCACTTGGGAGGCAGGGGCAGGAGGATCACCATGGGTTCGAGGCCAGCCTAGGCTACATAGCATATTCAAGTCCAGCCTGAACTACATAGCCAGACCCTGTCTCAAAAAAAAAAAAAGAAAGAAAGAAAGAAAGAAAGAAAGAAGGAAAGAAAGAGAAAAGAAGAAAGGAAGGGAAGCAGGAAAGAAGAAAGATAATAAGACAGTTGCAGTGGCTCATTTTTATATTCTCAGTACTCAGGAGCCTGAGGCAGAAGGATGACCATGAGTTCAAGTCTAGCCTGGCATACAAAGTTAATTTGAGACCAGCTTGAACTGCATAGTCAGATCCTGTCTCAAAAACCAAAAGAAATAAGAAATAAAAAAAAGAAAGACAAACAATAACAATAGTAATTAAAATATAAATTCATAGATGAATAAAATTTCTTCAAAAAGGAGAACTAGCAGAATATCAGATGTGTATTCATGGGATTTTAAAAGTAATAAATTATAAGTAACTAATAGTTTCTCAATTTGGATGTGTAAATATATAAAATAATCTGGTGCATAATTTTCCATTATTTAAGTTATTGGCATAGTCTATATTCCATAATTACTTTTCTGGGTATAGACGCAATCTATCCAAGAAAAAGTTTTCTAGGTGGGTGGCTTATGAATAAAATGATAGGTAAAGCTATCTGTTACACACACATAGACACACACACCCAGCAACAAAAACACACAACCTGAATTGTGCTAGGAGAGCAATTAAATAAATAATGGCATATTTCAATACAATGGATATAATTCTAATTAAATGTACAAGCTCTACATATACCAAAAGTGGTAAAATACAAAAACAGAATAGTTAAAGACTAAAAAATGTTGCATAATGATACCTGCAGTATGAAACTACTTATGAAATTTTTTAAATATGGAAGGCAAAACCAGCAACTTATTTGTGGATATAGACGAAAGTAGCATACATAGGCAAAAAGCATAAACATCATCTTAGAATTATGGTTGACACTAGAAAGGAAATAGAAACTAAAAATAGGAAAGAATATACAGAAAAGCTTAAAATACTTATTTTATGGTTGAAAAACATCTGAATCTACTATGGCAAAACATTATTAATTTTGTTTCAAGCATACCTCTCTATGTGAAATTATAGCATCATAAATTTGTTAATAATAATTTGTAAAACATATATTTTAGAATAGTGCAGAGATAGATATTGTCCATCATTATTTACAATTGTTCCTGTAACTATCATATATCGATAAAATAATAAAGGTGCAAAAATATGAAAAATTGTATAAGCATCATACATTATAGTTAGAAGCATATTTAAGTTTCCAGCAAGCTGACTTACATGGTGAGACAAAAAAGGTAAGTTAAATGTGCAAAGTAATACTTAAATAATGTCCTTAATATCCAAACCCATTTTAATCATTTCTTAGTGACATTACTTCTTAATGAAATTTTACCAATTTTGTCCACCTGGGCATTATTTCTCAAGAATGCTAAGGTTCAAAAGAAATGCTTAGGACTGATAAATCCCCAGCTAATATATTAACATATTTATAATTGAAATATCTATAAGATCTTCATATTTAATAATTCAAAAATGCATTTCTAAATTTTTCTCAAAGTGAATAGCAGGGGTAGCCTATTTCTTGATGTGTTCTGAATTCATTATTCATTTTAGATAAATTTGCTCAATACCATACTTTACTAAAATGTGCAAAGTCCATTTAGGAGGAATAACCACTCATCAGTTGAAAACATTAATTAATAAATAAGCTGTTACTTTAAAGATTGCTTTGGGAGTAGAAATATAAGCAGATACATAATTTCCTAAATTTATAATTAGCTTTCCTGCTAGAAAAATTAATAAATTGATACGACATATGCATTTTATTAACTAACAAGAATTTTGTATTAAAAAAATCACCATTTTAAAATTTTTATTCAGTAACCAGTCATTTGGCACTGAACCTAGCCAAAAATAAAACGTGGTAACAAAGATGCTTAATATTTGCCTACATTTTATACAAATTCTGAATGATTGCTTTGAAACTTTGACTAAAAGTATACATGAGTGATGGGTTCAGCATCACGTACAGGTCCATAATATTATTTGGTAAAGCAACATGCTACACTAGAAAAAGTGATTATCGTTCACCATCTGAAAGAATTCATCTACATTTTGTTTAAGAAATGCTGATAAAAAAGATGTGGTATTTTTATACAATGGAGTACTACTCAGCTATTAAGAAAGATTGTATTGAGACTTTTATAAGTAAATGGTCACAACTTGAGACCATACTCATAAGCGAGATAAATCAAACCCACATGTGTAAATACCGTATTGTCTCCCTAGTGTAAGAAATGGAAAAGTATATGTGATTCAGAATCTACAATGGATACTGTGGAAGGGTAGAGAACAGCTCAAAGAGCAAAGACAATTGGGAGGGGAATGG
>RJWM01037207.1:0-17607 GCA_004363535.1 Dasyprocta punctata
TTTTTTTTTTTTTTTTTTTTTTTTTTTTTTTTTTGCTATTCTAGGTCTCTTCTGGTTCCAGATGAATTTTAGGATTATTTTCTCTAATTCTGTGAGATATGCTATTGGAATTTTGATTGGGATTGCATTCAATCTGTATAACAGTTTTGAAAGTATGGCCATTTTCACTATGTTGGTTCTTCCTATACAAGAGCAAGGGATATCTTTCCATTTTATGATACCCTCTTACATCTCTTTTTTCAGAGTGCTGAAGTTTTCAATGTAGAGATCTTTGTTTTCTTTGTTATACTGATTCCTAAGTACATTTTTTATGCTATCATGAAAGGTGTGGTATTCTTAATTTCTCTCTCAGTGAGTTTGTTATTTGTGTACTGGAATGCTATTGATTTTTGAGTGTTGACTTTGTATCTATCTACATGAATCAATCTGGTTATTAAATCTTGAAGTCTTTTGGTGGAGTTTTTGTGGTCTTCTATGTACAGTATCATGTCATCTGCAAATAAGGATAATTTAACTTTTTCCTTACCTATCTTTATTCCTTTTATTTCTTTCTCTTGTCTAATTGCTCTAGCTAATGTTTCCAGAACTATGTTGAATAGGAGTGGTGATAGACATTCTTGTCTTGCTTCTGATTTTAGAGAGAAAGTTTCACAGTTTTGACCATTTACTATGATATTGGCTGTTCGTTGGTCATAGATGGCTTTTATCTTATTGAGGTAAAGACCATGTATTCCAATTCTCTATAGGGTTTTTATCATGAATATGTGTTGGACTTTGTCAGAAGTTCTTTCTACATCTATTGATTATATGACTTTTGTCCTTGGTTCTGTTAAATGATCTATTATATTGATTATTTGTGTATGTAGAGCCAACTCTACATCCATGGAATGAATCCCACTTGATCATGGTGTATAATCTTCTTGATGATTTGCTGCATTCTGTTTGCCAGTATCTTGTTGAGGATTTTTGCATCTGTGTTCATTAAGGAGATTGGCCTATAATTCTTTTTTGGTTGGGTCTTTCTCTGGTTTTAGTATCAAGGTAATACTTGCTTCCAGGAATGACTTTGGGAGAATTGTTTCTCTTTCAATTTCATGAAAGAGTTTAAGGAGTACTGGCATTAATCTTCTCTAAATTTCTTGTAAAAGTTACCAGTGAATCCATCAGGGCCTGAGTTTTTCTTTGTTGCTAAATTTTTAATTACATTTTCAATTTCATTGACTGATGTTGGGTTATTTAGAATTTCCAACTTCTTGATTCAACTTTGGTAATTCACATGTATCCAGGAATCTGTCTATTTCTTTTGTGTTTACTATCTTATTAAAGTTTCTCAAAGTATGTGTAGATGATCTTCTGGATTTCTGCAGGATCCATTGTGATTTTATTCTTTTCACTCCTATTTGCATTAATAGGAATGAGTCTTTTGTTCCCTTTTTTGATAAGGTTAGCTAAGGATTTGTTAATTTTATTTAATCTTTAAAAGAACTAACTCTTTGATTCATTTATTTTTTTGTATTGTTTTCTTAGTCTCAATTGCAATGATTTCTGCTCAGATGTTTATAATTTCCTCCCTTATACAAGTTTTGGACTTGATTTGTTCTTTTTCTAGAAATTTGAGGATCAATATTAGGTTGTTTGTTTGAGTTCATTCTGTTTGCCTGATGTAAAAGTTCAATGCTATTAATTTTCGTCTTAGGACTGCTTTCATCGTATCCTATAAGTTCCACTACGTCATATTGGTATTATACTTTAATTGTAGATATTGTTTTATTTCTTTTTTAATTTCATTTTGATACATCAGTTGTTCAGTCGAGTATTATTTAATTTCCATGTGTTTATGGAGTTTTTGTGGATTCTTTTGCCATTGATTTCCAATTTCATTGCACAGTGGTCTGATAATATGTATGGGATAATTTTAATTCTTTTGCACTTACTTAAACATGTTCTATGGGCTAGTATGTAGTCTATTTCGGAGAACATCATATGAGCTTCTATGAAGAATGTGTGTTCTGTGTTGTGGGTTGGAACACACTACAGACATCCACTAAGTTCATTTGTTCACACATTTGGTTTAATTCTGAGATTTCTTTGATTTTTTTTTTTGTCTAGTTGATCTATTTGTGACAATAGAGTATTAAGGTCCTCCATTACAATTGTGTTAGTGCTTATTTGATTTTTCATGTATGTTACTATCTGTTTTATATAAATCTGTGCCCCTGTATTTGGTGCATATATACTTATGATTGCTATTTCTTGGAGTTTTCCCTTAACAAGTATGTAGTGTCCTTCTTCATCTCTTTTTGTCTGTCTTGGCTTAAAGTTCACAATGTCTGCAAATATGATAACTACCCCTGTTTTTTTCTAGGTTCCTGTAGTATTTTTTCAATCCTTTGATATTCAGTTTATGAGTTTCATTTTGAGTTAAATATGTATCTTGAATGTAGCATATTGTCAGATCTTGCTTCTTGATCCATTCTGCCAGTTTGTTTCTTCTGATTGGTGAATTTAGACCATTTACATTTATGGTTATAGCTGATATGTATTAGCTTGTATTTGTCATGTAATTTTCCTATTGATAGTTCCTTGTCTTTCCCTTCTGTTTAATTGTTTCCCCTGCCCAGTGGCTTCTATTAGTACTCTTAGAATTGTGGGATTTTTTCTTTCTAGAATATCTTTCAGAGCACTTTGTAGGCCTGGTTTGGTTGTCATGAATTTCTTCAGCTATTCTTTTTCATGAAAGTATTTTATTTTTCCATTAATACTGAAAGATAATTTTGCAGGATACATCAATCTAGATTGGAAGTTGTTTTCTTTTAGGGCTTGATACACTTCACTCCAAGCTCTCCTTGACTTAAATGTTTGTGTTGAGAAGTCTGCTGTGATTCTGGTGGAATTTCCTTTGTAGGTGATTTGTTTCATTCCTCTAACAACTTTTTACTATTCCATTCTTGTGCTGAATTTCTAGAATCTTGATTATTACATGTCTTGGTGTAGATTTATTTTGGTCATGGCTAATTGGAGTTCTATATGCCTCATTTATCTGTATGTCAAATTCTTTTTCCATGCTTAGGAAGTTTTCTTCTATTATTTCTCTAAACAGGTTTTTTATGTCACTCATACTGACTCCTGCATTTTCATTGACTCCATCAGTATTATGTTGCTCTTCTTTGCATCATCTTGCAGTTGTTGAATTGTTTTTTCACAGTCCCTTGCTGTTTTTAGGAGATCTTTCTTTTTGTGATCACTAATCATGATACTGTCTTCTAGATCTGATATTCTATCTTCACTTTTTTCATACAGTTTGGTGAACTTCCAATGGAATTTTTAATTTCCTGGCTATTTGAATCTGTTTCATGGTTCCATTTCTTTTCTATGTAGGGATTCATGATTTCCATTATTTCTCTATGCTTCTCTACTTTTTAAATCTATATCTACTCTAGATTTGCTAAGCACATCCTTCATTATGGTTGTCATCTCTTTTCTTGCCTGTGAGATTATTTCTGTTTTGATATCCTCTACAACCTCATGAATATATTTTTTAATTTCTTCCACTGTCATTCTAGTGAATTCAGGTGGGTAGCTTCTGTTTCCTTTATCTCAAGCCCTGGATTTGTCTGTGGTAGACTAAAAGTCGGGAATTGCATTTTACTTGTATTCTCGTCATTTTCTAGTTTTTTATTTTAATTTGCTTTCTGTGTTGTTATTTGTACTTTTCTTATGTTAGGTAAGTTTAGCACTGAAATGAAGCCTTCCTTAGGAAATGTCTATTACTCCAAGATGTATTCTAGGTGTAGCTTGCAGTTGGTCTTTGAGACACATGAGTTTAAATATCACATGATGATAGGGGAAAGGAGAAAAGAGAGAAGGGAAAAGATTATATACATGTACACATATATATGTGTGTGTATGTATATGTATACAAGACAGATAACTACACAAGTAATCTCTGTTAGTTCATCAAAAAGAACAGTTTGTGTTTTCATTGTTTGATTGCTTGATCATTTTTTATGCCTAAATCTTATAACCTGAATGAGTACTTTGATGATAACAATATGCAATATATTAACTCATGTTAATTTCCTATTATTTTGTTTTGAAATTCTGTATCATTTTTATCCTTTTTGGGGGGGAATTGGGTTTTTGTTATTAAAATTAAAAAAATAAGTAAATATCACATGATTTCTCTTATATGAAAAACCCAAAATATAAAGAGCAAAATAAAAGATAGATAATAGAAAGTAGGGAGACCTTTTTCAAATGAGATTCTTCCATTGACCAAATGTAAGACAATTTAAGCATTAGAATAAATAAGAGTAATAAACCATAAATCAATCACTAAAATAAGAACCCATGAGTTTATGCTGATAAGAATAAATAGATAAATGGAGAAGGGAAAGCATTTCTTTATAACACAATGGTAGTTAATACATATAAAAGGAAGGACAGATGCTAGAAAATTATAATGAATACTAAGATTGGTTAGTGAACATTTGATGAGGAGTAAAAACATACACAATATTTTATTTCCCAAGAGTTTATTAATTATAAAGCAAGATGGCAAGTTTCAGTGGAAAATCTGGCATACACCATCTTAACCAAGTGGTAAAAGTTAATCTCATCACTATCAGAAGAAGCCAACCTCATGTACATCCTGATTTAATGCACTGAGAAAGGCACAATATCACTTCTGTGATTTTTCTTGCCAAAAATGTATATGGTGTAGTCAAAATTTATGGTAAATATTTAAATTGTAAAAATTTTATCACAGTAAAAGACATTTTGCCATTAATTCCCCTCACTTTTAACACACTTATACTGTCATTCTTGCCACTTTCTGAAGTCATTCAGGAAGTCCCCTTTTACAAGTGTCTTTAGTTGCACTGTTGTGGTCATCTTAGTGTCCTCGTCAATTCAAAATGTTTACCTTTCATGGCGATCTTGACTTTGGTAAAGAGCCAGAAGTCAAATGGTAGCAGATCAGATGAATAAGGTACATGAAGACACATCATAGTATTTTTTGACATAAATTGACACAACCATTTGATCACTGAGAGGTGATCAAAATATATGGTAAATATTTAAATTTTTAAAATTCTACAGTAAAAGATACATTGCCACTACACCCCATCAAAATACTTCTCCTACCCCCTTGTTTTGAACACATCATCATTCCTAGCAACATATCTTTTACTGTATTAAAGGATTTTTTTAACTTAAAACACTCACCACACTTTTTGATCACCCCTTGTATAACTCAAATTTAATCATGGGGAAATATCAAACAAACCAATTGATGGATATTCTACAAAATAACCTGTATTATTCAAAATTTCAAAGTTTAGACATCTGAAATAAAGGCTGAAGAACTCTTCTAGGACTGAAGGAAACAGAGAGATGACAACTAAAAACAATGGGTAAACTAGACATAGTGGCACATGCTGTAATTCCAGCACTTGGGAGGGTGAGGAAGGAGGATCATGAGTTTGAGGTCAGCCTGTGCTACATAACAAGTTCAAGGCTAGCCTGAACTATATAAATGAGACTATGTCAAAAAAAAAAAGAGAAACAAACAAACAAAACAAAACAGTGATCCTGAATGTGTCTTACAGAATTCACAATATTTGAATATGGACTGTGAATTCGATCATTGCATTGTATCAGTGCTATAATTTGTAGCTTTAATCATTATACTTTATGATATGTAAGAGGTTTCCTGTTCAGAGGAAATACACACTACAACACAGAGTGGTAAAGTATGGTACCATGATGTATGTAACATCTTCAACTTATTTTGTGGTGATTCAAAAGGGGAAAAAACTGCATATGTACTTCCCACACATGCACATATTACATACTTAATGACAAAGCAAGGGAAGCAAAATAAATGTTTAGCATTGTAAATTCCCATAAAGTGTATATGGTAGTTCTTGTACTATTCTTGCAAATTTTTATTTAAGTTTCAACTACATCAAAAATAAATTTTTTTTCTTTTAAAAAAAGGAACATTTAAGGATATTGAAAGACCTTCAATTCTGAGTGCTCCCACTAGGATTGTGTGACTGACAGCCTCCAGGCCGCCTACCTTGTATTCATACAGCACCATAGTAGAAGGTGGCATATATCATCTGTTTTCACTGAAAGTCATCTGTGTCAGCTTAAGAAGAAACAATTTCTTTCAGATCCATGGTCTTAAGACTAGTCATAGCTTTCATGAAAGGATAACTACTATTGTTAAAGACTTACCATATGGGAGGGAATATGATAAAGACCCACACTGGAACATCCACATGTGGATTTGAAGCCTATCTTCACTTTTTAGAACGTTTTTATTAGTACATATTTGCAGCACATGGTTCACACATTCATGTTAGGGAGTGGATGTATGTAATTCACATATCTGGCTTCTTTTTATACCCCTTACCCTTCCCTCCCTCTCTAGATCCCCTTTCTTCCTTTCTTCCTTTCTGCCTTTCTTTCTTTTAGTTCATATTTGAGATGTAGGATTACACCCATTGTGGATAACTGGTACATACCCATGACACATCTTAATTCCCTTCATGTTCCCTTCTCCTTTTCCCTTCCCTACAGCTCTTGATTCCCTTCTCATTTCTAAAGGATCCATCTCCCTGTTTCCTTTTATGTATCTTTTATTTTGCTCTTTACTTACACTTTGGATTTCTCACATAAGAGAAACTATACAGTATTTTAGCTTATGTGTCTTATCTATGTCACTTAACATTGCATTTTCAAAGTGCTTCATTTGGTCAGGCTCAAGATTGCAGAACAGTAAACAGCAGGGTAAGCGGCCTCCCTGCAAAATACCATTCAGATGCTGGAATATAGCAACATGAGGAAGACAAGAAGGAGGGAGGCGGGTCCTCTGGGCCCAGGAAGAATCTAAAGCAAGAACTGAAGCCCACAGAATGAGTAAAAAGAAACACTCAAAGAAGGCAGTGACTGGCAGTGCCTCTGCCCAGAGCCAGATCCACTCTGTGAAAGGAGTTGCTGGAACCTGGGGACACACAATCAAAGTGCAGTGGCCACGGCAGCCACAGGGACCCTGGAGACCTCTGCCCAGAGAGGTAGCCTTGGAGGAGAGTGGCAGTGAACAGGGGGAGCATACCTGGAGGACTAAACTGGCTAACAGTGAGTGCAGCAAACACCAATCTCCCACGAGGGAGAGTGAGGGACTGGCAGCCATTTTGGGACCGGAGCCACTCCTAGTTGGGCACAGTCCCATAGAAATTGCCCCAACCGAGCCCTGGAGGGTCCCAGCGGGTGACCTGCTCAGTCTGGAGACCACAGATCCATGTGTGCCCTAGGGGTGATAGTGGAAACTTCGTGGATAACCAGCCCAGGTTCCCAGGTGGTGGCTCTGCCCCTATTCACTGTGCCAGACATCAGGGAGGTGATGCAGGCTGGGGAAAGGCAGTGGACAGCGCTGTAACAGCGCACCCAGTGTTAAACATCAGATATCCACAATCAGCACTGGCTAGAAGAACCAGTCTAACCTTAGAGAAATTACAGACAATGCAAGGAATACTAAGATCCCTGGTACACACTTGTCCAGAACAACTCAGGAATATATCAAGACAAAAAAGCAAAAGGCAGTCTCTGGCCTCCAATCCAAGCAGAACAAATCCAGGAGAAGCAAATGTAGAAGAGGTTGGGAATCCCACAACTAAAGTCTCTGAGGTGATGACAACTGAGGTAAAGAAACAACTTCATGTGACTTTAAAAGAAATTAGAACAGAAATACTAATTCAACTAAAAGAAGAAATGAAAAACATAATAAAAGAATTGCTAGGCACCTCTAAAGAAGACATAGATGAAAAAATGGAGCATAGGAAAATGAGGGAAACCTTGAATGAACAATACAAAAAAGATTTAGAATACATGAAAAAGAACAATACAAAAAAGATTTAGAATACATAAAACAGATTCAAAGAGACTACCAGGAAATCAAAAACTCCAATGAAAGCTGGCTAAACCACCTGAAAGAAACTAAAGATAGACTTTCAAACCTTGAAGACAGGTTTGCAGCTTGTGATTGTGAAAGGAAAGCTCTCTTAAAAATAACAATACAATGACTGCAAGACAACCCAAAGAAGCATAACTTAAGAATAAAAGATATGAGTGAAAAAACAGGGGTCAATACAAATCAAATTAAAAGCCTATTTACAGAAATAATTTCAAAAAGCTTTCCAAGCATGAGAACAGGAAGTGACTTTCAGATAAGTGAAGCATATAGAACTCTTGCTAAACATAACCAAAATATACCTACACCCAGACATATAATAATCAAGATCCCAGAAATTCAACACAAGAACAGAATATTAAAAGTTATTAGAGAAAAAGATCACCTACAAAGGAAAACCCATCAGAATCATGACAGACTTCTCAACACAAACCATCAAGTCCAGAAGAGCTTGGAATGAAGTATTTCAAACCCTGAAAGAAAACAACTTCCAACCCAGATTGATGTACCCTGCAAAACTATCTTTCAAAATCAACAGAGAAACAAGATACTTCCACGACAAAGAACAAGTAAAGGAATTATGACAATCAAGCCAACCCTACAAAGAATACTGAAGGACATTTTAGAGAGAGATTTAAAAAAATGTCCACAGCTCCAGCAACAGGAGCAGAGGGATATTACCGAGCAGGGCAGACAACTGAATAATCCATCATCGGGATTTGAGCCCAGTATTATTTTCAATGAGCTGTTTAGTTTGATCTTATTCTATCTTGACCTGCCTAATTTTATTAAATATGATGACATAGACAGCTTTTTCAAAGATAACAAAATATATTAGGGTAGCCTTTATCGATAGTTGATCACCTTGTTTTGAAACCTGTATTGCTTTCATTGTTCTGTTTTGAGTGATTTTAACCTATTTTGGTTTGTTTGACTGTATTATAACAGATGATATAGGCAACTGCTTAGAAGATAACATGAGGCATTATAGAAATCAACGTTGTATTACTATGTATTGCTTCCATTCTTTTATTTGTTATTGGTTTTATTCTGTAACATTTTGTTTGATTATATTAAGTTCGATGGTATTGGGCAGTTATTTTGAAGCTAACAAGAGGTATTACAAGGGAAAAGGAGGAAAGAAGGAAGGGAAAAGAAAAAAGACATAGATTTATATGTGGGTATACATAAGATGGTTAAAATGACTATACTACTAAATGTATTAACTACTGAGAGAGAACAGTTGATACTCATATGATTAGATCAATTTTACATGTCTATATCTGTCAATCTGAGCAACCCCTTTGAAAGTAATGGTATGCAATGTTACAACCACTGTCAAATTCCAATCATCTCATTTTGTAAACCTATAATGTTACAGTATCGGATTCATTGTTCTTGTTTGTTGGTCCCTTTAGCTTTTTGTTTCTCTTTTCTGTGACCATTGTTTTCTTTTTTATTGGTGTTATTCTGAACTATTTTGTTTGATTATATTAGTCCTGATGATATGGGCAGTTATTTTAAAGACAACAAGAGGTATTCTAAGGGGAAAGGAGGAAAGAAGGAAGGGAAAAGGAAAAAGACATAAATTTATAAATAGTTATACATAAGAGAGTTAAAATGACTATATTACTAAATGCATTAGCTATTGAAAAAGAATAGTTAATACTCATTTGATTAGATCAATTTCACATGTCTATATCTGTTAATCTGAACAAACCCTTTGAAGGTAACGATATGCAATATTACAACTACTGTCAAATTCCAATAATCTCATTTTGTAAACCTATATTGTTATCATATTGGATTTGTTGTTGTTGTTTTTTTGTCTCTTTTGCTTTTTGTTTCTCTTTTCTGTGTTCATTTTCTCTTAAATAAAAAAAAAAAACCAAAGTGCTTCATTTCCCTACAAATGATTGAAATTTATCATTCTTTATAGCAGAGTACTATTAGGTTATACAAAATAACACACTTTCTTTATCTATTCATCTGTTAATGGACATATAGGCTGATTCCAAAATTTAGCTATTAAGAATTGTGCTGCTTTAAACACAGGTATGCATGTGTCACTGCATGATGTCCTTAACTCTTTGATGCTTAAAATGCCTAGAAGGGGAATAACTGGGTCAAATGGAATTTATACTTCTAGATTTTTTGAGGCATCTTCATACTGATTTCCATAGTGGTTGTACTAGTTTACATTCCTACCAACAGAGAAGGGATCCTTTTTCCCTGGAGCCTCATCAACATTTGTTATTATTTCCTTTCTTGATGACAGCTATTCTTTCTAGAGTAAGATGGAATCTCAGTGTTGTTTTAATTTATATTTCACTAATGGTCAGAGAAGCTGAATAATTTCTCATGTATTTACTGCCCATTTGTACATCTTCTGAGAAATCACTTCATTTCACTTACCCATTTTTTGACTAGGTATTTTTTTGGTGGGCAGTTTAATTTTTTTTGAGTTCTTCTTATATTCTAGATGTTAGTCCTCTGTCAAAGTTGTAACTGGCAAAAATTTCTCCCATTCTATAGGTTGTCTCTTCACTCTGTTGTTTGTTTCCTTGGCTGTACAGAAGATTTTTAATCTGGTATAATCCCATTCATTTTTTAGTAACAGCTTGGCTAAGCTAAAATTTTCATACCACACAATTCATGAAACTTAAAACGTAAGACTCAGTAGATTTTAGCAGTTGGACAAACTTCTACAACTGTGACTACATTCAAATTTAGATCATTTTTGTTATTGCAAAACAAAACACCCCACCCACTATCTACCATTCCCTTCCCACTAACTCTAGGCAACCACTGAGTTTTTCCCTATCTTCATAGATTTTCTGATTCTGGGAATTTTTTTCTTTTTACTTTATTCAGAATAGAACACGCTCATAGAAACAATAAATACCTTAACATATCCAAAGAAATGAAAATCCTATAAAGTGTGCTCTCACATCAAGTTGGAGTGAAAGTACAAACCAACAGCAGAAACACACTTACAATACAGTGCCAGGTTTTTTCCTCCTCTTTTTTCCTATTAACTTTTTCATATAAGGGAAACCATGTGATGTTCAAGCTTATATATCTGATTTACTTCACTTAACATTATGATCTCAAGGTGCATCCATTTTTCTGAAAATGACTCAAGTTTAATTTTCTTTGTAGCACATAGTACTCTATTGTATATAAATATCACATTTTCTTAATCTATTCATCTGTTAATGAGTACATAGGCTGTTTTCAAGATTCAGTTAATATGAATTGTGCTGCAATAAACATGGGTATACATACATCACTGTAGTATGATGTTTTTTAACTCTTTTGGAAAGACACCTAAAAGGGTAATAGGTGGGTCAAATAGGATTTCTATTTTTAGTTTTTGGAGGACTCTCCATACTGATTTCTATACTGGTTTTTCAGTTTACACTTCTACTAACAATGAAGAAGGGTTCCTGTCTTTCCCCAGTCTCACTAGCTTTTGTTATTGATTTCTTGATGGTAGCTATTCTTTCTGGGGTGATATGGAATCTTAATGCTGTTATAATTTGCATTTCTCAAATGGTCCACAATGTTGAATATTTTTAATGTATTTATTGATCAGTTGTAATTCCTCATCTGAGAAGTATCATTTCCGATGCCCATTTTTGACTGGGTCTTTAATTTTAAGGAGAGTCTACTTTTTTTAGTTCTTTATATATTCTAGATATTAGTCTTTTGTCTGAGAAGTAGCTGGTAAAAATTTTTCCCATTCTGTAGGTTGTCTCTCCACTCTGTTGGTGGTTTCCTTTGTTGTAAAAAAGCTTTTTAAGGTTAGGGTTATACTACAAAGCTACAGTGATCAAAACAGCAAGGTATTGGGGAAAAATCGGACTTGTAGCTCAGTAGAACAGAATAGAAGATACAGAAATGACTCCAGGCAACTCAGTTACACAATCTTTGAGAAAGAGGCCAAACGTCTTTGCTGGAGGAACAATAACTTCTACAACAGATGGTGCTGGGGAAACTGGCTATCTATATGCTGAAGGTTGAATTTAGACCCATATTTCTCACCATGCACAAGACTAGAATCCAAATGGATGAAACACCTCGACATTAGAACAGAAATACTTTACCTTCTGAAAGATAAATAGGTAAAACTTGTGAAGACATAGGTGTAGGCAAAGACTTTCTTGATAAAACCACAACTGGACAAGAAATAATGCCAAGAATCAACAAATGGGATCACATTAAATTGAAAAGCTGAAGTCTCTGTCCATGAGTCTGTGCCATTCGCGAACCATGGGGTGAGAGAACAAGGGGCCTCACCAGGAGGTGATCCCCACCTGGAAACCAGCACAATGCACCGGCTGCTGCAGGAGTGGGGACAGCCACACCAAGCCTCTCTCCGTGAGTCAGTACCATTTGCAGACTATGGGGAGAGAGAACCAGAGGCCTCACCAAGAGGTGATCCTGGCCAGAAAACCCTATCATTTTCATTGTTTTGTTGGGTTGGGTTTTATTCTCTTTTGTTTTGCTTGATTATGTTAAATCTGATGACATGAGCAGCTATTTGAAAGATAACAAGATATATTTTGGTAGCCATTTTGAATTTACTAGTGGCTTGTTTTGAAGTCCTTTATTGTATTCACTGTTTCAGTTTTATTGTTTCTATCCTTTCTGTTCTGTTTCATTTTTACTATGTCTGAAATTATCTGTAGCTATTTTGAAGACAACAAAGGCATTATGGTAACCATTGTTGGTTTTATAAGGTTTTGAAGTCCTGTATCACTTATGCTCATTTATTTTTTATTGATTTTATTGTTTTATTTTCTTTGGTCTTATCCTCTTTAAATAAAATTTTAGAAAACTGAAAAGCTTTTGTGCAGTAAAGGGAACCACCAAAGTGAAGAGGCAACTTAACAAAGTGTGCAGAAAAAATTTTTTTGTCCAGCTACTCCTCGAACTGTGGACTAACATCTAGAATGTTTAAGAACTTATTATCCCATTTGTTTACTCTTACTGCTATTTTTTGTGCAACTGGAGTTCTGTTCAAAATGTCTTTGCCTACACTTTTAATTTTAAGAATTCTACCTCTTATCTTCTGTTTTAGTATTTAAGTTTCTGGCCTATTTTTATTTTTGATTAGTAAATAGTGAAAGATATGAGTGTAGCTTCAGTCCTCTGCATATGGATAACCCATTTTCCCAGAACTATTTGCTAAAGAGGTTGTCTTCCTTCAAATGTATATTTTTGACTCCTTTGTCAAAGATCAGGTGGTGCTGAGTGTGTCTAGGGTTGTTTCTGCAACCTCTATTCTGCCCCATTTATTTTTTGATACCTTGCTGTTTTGATCACTGTAGCTTTGTAGTACAATTTGAAGACAAGTATTGTGGTGCCTCCTGCTTTGGTCCACTCTTTATTACATAACATCAAATCACTTATCATCTCTGATTTTTCATCACTAAAATGGAACAAAAGTATCATCCAGTCAGGAGGGAAAGGAGATGGAAAAAAATAATGATGCATACCAACTCCTGATGAATGTAATCATTATGTACTGCCAACTTGTACTACTAATAAAAAGTACTACATAGTAAAATTGAGTAAGGAAGAAAACTACAAAAATCATGGAGTAGGTATGCCAGAAGTTATCAATTTTTCTGCCAAGAACTTCTCTGCATTATCATATTTAATCTTCACCATCACTATAAAGTATAATCATCCTCAGTTTTACATTTTAGAAAGTAAAGACATAACAGTTAAACACAGCACACAGTTTGTAGGTAACCCTAGAGCTGAAGCCTGCTCTGACTGATTACAAAGTTCACGCTCAGTTCACTGAGCCATATCATCTACAGGCAAAATGTACAGCAATAGAAAAGAGAATAACGATGTGGCCTCTGTATCAAACTAGAGTAAAACAATCCTGCAGCTAATGGCTCAAAGAGCAGTCATTGATCTTCACCTATATTTTGAGGATTTCATTTACATCTTCTTAATAAATGATAGAATAACTTGAAATGACATTTTCATTATTACCTCAAACCATTATGCCAAAGGATTGCTGGTGATGTGTCAATTATATGCTGCTACAGTTATGAGTCTTTGCCCATCTATCATTTACCGCCACTGATACCCACATCACTACTAGCACTGGCATTATTAAGGAATGTCTGAACATCTTCGTTATCAAGTTCATTATACTTTGCTTTTAAGGCAAATTACATAGGTTAAAGTTGGGACCTTAAAAAGCCATCAACCAAAAATTGCATAGTACATTTCAACTCCCATACTTTAGTAGAATGTTAATCCTGTCATTTCACAGATGAGAAAATTCAGGCTCAGTTATTTCTGGCATTTCTGAATGCCTCATGCCCAGAGCTCCCTGAGTCTCAAAACTGAAAATCATTAGCCAGTGTAAACAATCGTAATCACTGCCATAGTAGATGAAAGAGAGAAAAACTAACAAAAGTGGGTCACAAACTATCTAGACCTGTCTTATTCAGTTTTATAAATTGGTTCCAAACCCACAGACTAAGCCTGCAAAGACATAGAAATGGGTCTAGTTGCTAAGACTATATGAAGAAATATTTAAAATATACTTAATACATTGACCTGTACATCCCAACCCTTGCACACAGCAGAACCCAAATAAATATTGAAGAAAGAAGGGAGAGAGGAGAGGAAGGGCAGTGTTTTCTAAGGCTGTCTCTGATTAGCGACCAGTGCATTGCTTCTAAACCTCAGAAATGTTAAAATGAAATGGTGAAAGTTTGCTGATTCCAATGCTGTAAGGTTTAATCATTTTTAACTAGTCTGTAGTCTTGGCACATGTCGTGGATTACATTTACCACCAAATTTGAATTCATCAAGAATATTGCTAAAAATTACAAAATACAAAGTAGAGCCAGGCACTGTGGCACATGCCTTTAATCCCAACACTCGGGAGGCTGAGGTAGGTGGAGTGTTGTGAGTTCGAGGCTGGCTTGGGCTACAAAGTGAGCAAGGCTGGTCTGAGCTACATAGTGTGACCCTGCCACAAAAAACTAGGGCTGGGAGTTTGGCTTAGTGGCTTAAGTGCCTGTCTACCAGGCACAAGGTTGTCAGTTCAATCCCCGGTGCTGCAAAATAATTACAAAGTAATCTTAACTATTCTCAGGTGCTCAGTCTACCTTTTTTCCAAAAGCAATACACCAACTTTGTTGACTTCAACCAAAAGAATGGAAGAAGTGGTATCTGCTCTGCCAAGAGCAATGTGGCTGCTCCGATGAGGTCATGACTTTAAAATCTTATCATATCCATGCACTTTGATTTGAAGACTCTGGGAAGTCAGTAGCGGCCTTGCCTGGAGCTGTGCCTTATGCACTCTAGAGCGGTATGAATTACTAGTGTTATTGGTCAGTATTACTCAATACACCCAGAGGTCCCCTGAGCCTTGTGGATTAGTCCACTGATGAATTTATAGCTAAATGTTACTTGGGAGGTGAAGCTTGATTGGAGGAGGTAGGTCACTGGGGACATGGCCTGTAAGGATGTGTCTCCCTGGCTCCTCCCTTGATTTCTCCTTGTTTTTTCTGTCATTCTATAAGCAAGCCCCAGTCACATCATGAAAACACTCTGGTTCACAGACAGGCGTTACTAGACCAGTGCAGGGCAAGTTCTTGCAGGCAGATAGAAATGGGGGGAGGAGTTGCAGCAGGATGGAACCTTTTACCCTGGGAACAAAGAAACTCTCCTCTTCATTCATACTTATTCAAGAAGAGGGCATGAAGCCCCTAAAGATAGGAAGCATGGGGAAATTAAGGGGACCCAAGCAAAGAAACTCTCCTTCTTCAATCATAGATATAAAAGAGGAAGACAGAAAACACCATAACGTCGGGAAACATGGAAAAATAAATAGAACAGAGATAAAGAAACCTGCTCATTTCATTAAAGGCAGATAAATTAGATAGAAATTAATATACACTCAGAGAGGGACTGAACTCTCAAGGAAGTCAGCAGAAAGAATAAAGACATAAGAACTGTAGCTAGAGGTGCACCTGAAGACCAGGCCTCCAGATAAAGTAGAATGACCAGGCCTACATGTCTCCCTGAGGGAAAAGCAATAACTTGAGATTTTACCACCATCTGTATCACGTGGTTCAGTAAAGTCCACATGGACATCAGTCACTCAGGTGGCAATCCAAACCCACCCCTTCCCAAAATGCCTTTGTTCTATCCATGCACCCTTGCTATATGACCAGCTTCCCTACTGGATCAATATTAGCTAAACAACTGTACTTGTAATCTTATAGGTTGATTGCAGTTTGACCCATACTGTACCTGCATTGTGACTTTGCTGTATAAATCACCCCTGACAAAGCACCTCAATAGCAACCCACTTCCACAACTACTCCTGTCTCTCAGAAACAGAGACATTTCCCAATAAACTGCTTCCCACTATTCTTATTCCCTAATAAACTTCTCCTACTCTTAACCTCCTTTGTCCTTTGGAGTTCATTCTTCAATTTCAGGGGACATGAGTTTGGCGCATCTGACAGCTAGCAGGTTGGAGGGTCATACTTTCCCCTCTGTCAGTTTCATGTTCTTGCCAGTGACCCAGCTCTCTCTGGGCCATCTTTCCTATTTTTCAATAAACTCTATTTTCTCTAAAGCTAAGATTTTGCTGGTGTGTAATCTTTCACTACTTAGGTGGGGCAAGAGGAGTGAAATCTTCTCCTCTGGCCACTAAGAACCAGGAAAATTCAGACTACACTCTCTATGAGAAGCAACTTTCCTGACCAGCAGAATATTTCACATACAAATGAAGTGCTCAGTAAACATTTGATAACTACATTCAAACTCCAGAGCTCCCTGGAGTTTTCCACAAACATCTTAACCATCAAGGCAATGTAAGAACAGTAACAATAGCAACTCTTCATTATCCCTCACTACATAATAAGCTAAACATTCTCCCTGCAACAAACTTATGAGGTGAGTACTGTCATTAGCCCCACTGTACATATAAGAAAACTGAGGCTCCAGTACCACATGAAGTCATTCACTCAAAGGTAAACAAGTAGTCAATAATGGAAGCAGGTTTTCTATAACCTCAGTAACTAGGCTCTTAACCATAGAAGGTCCTCTTCTGTCCTTCATGTTGGGTGAAAAAATGCAGCTCTACAGAGGCTAATAAAAGAGCAGTTAAAAGTGTGGATGGATGTCCAGGATTTCCTTGCATTTGAAAAGCATTAAGTCTATCTTTTGCAAGTGAGAATTTTGCAAGTCATATAAATCCATGCATCCTGTTAAATGTGCACTCACAGAAACGTACCAATATCTACTGCCCTCACAAATGGCAAGTTCATCGCGGGTTTGAAGTTTACACTTACACCACTCACTCTGCTTTAACAGGTTTGGACTTTTTGCCCCTTGCTAATAAAGATCTTTCCCTTTCCACTCAGGAGAGAGAAACCTCTCAATGAGCGCTGGCAGCTTGCCTTTGAAAATACAGGACTTTGTAGCTGGCCTTTGAAAGGTCTGGCAGAGAGGCCCCGGGCATACGCTGCCCCCTAGTATCCCTGCCTGCATCCATTGAAGCTCTAAAAGCTGATGTTCTTGAGATTCCTCTATTAAAATGCAAAAGTCTGCATCACTGCCAGCCAGAAAGCCTG
>RJWM01037208.1:0-17592 GCA_004363535.1 Dasyprocta punctata
ACCCTGCTTCAAAACCAGGTATTACTTTCACTGCTCTGTTCTGAGGGATTTTAACCTATCTTAGTATGATTGTGTTACAACAGATGATATAGGCAACTGCCTTGAAGCTAATATGAGGCATCATAGAAATCAACGTTACATTACTATGTATTGCCCCCATTATCTTATCTGTTATTGGTTTTATTCAGTACTATCTCGTCTGACTATATTTGGCCAATTGGTAAGGGCATTTAGTTTGAAGACAATAAGAGGTATTACAAGGGGAACCGAGGAAGGAAGGTATGGAAAAAAGACATAGTTTTATATACCGGTATTCATAAGACAGTTTAAAAATCTATACTACTAAATGCATTAACTGGTGAGAGAGAACAGTTGATATTCATAAGGCCAGATCAATCCTACATGTCTTTACATGTCAATGTGTTTCTTTTGCAAGATGCAAGAAATCCAAAGAGCATGTTTCCTGCAATGCTGCATGGAAATAAAAACAGAATGAAGGGAGCTGAATTAAATGCCACAGAACTGAAAACCATGGGTAGAACTTATTGCTAATAACAGAATAAAGGCAAAACAGCACTCCCGCATTCATCACCCTTTGGGACACCCCTTTCAGTCTCCCAAGCTGAGAGCACACAATTACATGGAGCGCCCTCAGGCTCTGCCTCCAAGATCTGGGTTCACCCTGGATTAACGAAGCATTCCCAACACCTGTGCCTGCACTTCTTGCTTGTCAGCCCAGCCATCTCAGGGGTGGCTTCAGCTGTGTGGGAACAAGCTTCTAAATTCCAGGGATTCAAATGACAATGACCTTGACATGCACTGGCTTTCACTGTCCAGGAAGTGAGGGGCTCAGCACCAATACCAGACAAAAGCCATCTTCTGTTCTGGAATTAATTGTCTTTTCAGAGTTTCCATGTCAAATCTTTGCTTTGAGAAGCCTGGAATAGCAAGCATTCATGGTTTTTAGAAACATTTTAAATATTTATGGGTCAAGGATACTCTTTAAGAATGTGATAAAAGTTAGATAAATAGAAACTAGGAAGAAGTCCAAATAATTTCCTGTATTATCTATTCTGTTGTTTCAAAAACACTTTAAAATATCTGCTAATTTGTTTGCTTATGTTAGTCTCTCTTAGCTCACAAAAAGAAAGTTTTATGCTTTTATCTGTTTGCTTCTTCTTTGTAAGAGTGCTTTTTGGCTACAACTTTTACTGTGAGTAACATTTTGGTCATTCCTTTAAAATTACAATACAGAGTGTATTAACTATTGTTATTCTCTACTTTGTTATGAAAACTTGTTTAATTTTTTCATAGAAAAGTGTTTTTTATATTTTATTTATTAATACCTACTTGTATTACATTTTTAAAAAGAAAAAGCATTAAATTATAGAATTCAGTCCTATCCACAGTTTCAGGCATCTACTGGGGGAATCTTGGAGCCTATCCTCCATCGATAAGGGAAAGCAGATAAGTGTATAAGTAATATACTTATATATACATATATCCTAAATGTGTGAGATACTGTATTGATGTTGATATTTAAAAATATGTTGCTGTCCTGCATGATGTTCACTACCATGTGTTTCTTATTAATCCTGCTTAAGTTCTGCTTACTTTTCTATTTTTTTAATCGATCATTTCTAGGAGCATTATAATAAAAGATTTCCAGACTACATTGTCAGGTTGTGGAAAATAGAAGTCACATTTAAGTTTTTCATACTTTCTCTGGAACTGTTTTTATCTATGGTATGCCAAGGTATTAATTTTTGTTATTACCTTTATGTCATACATAAACCAATGGTCCAGGAAAAGAATAATGTGATAAAAGTTATTAAGCACTTCCCCAAAACTCCCGCAAAGGCTCAGAGTGTGACTCTGTGTGTGTGTGTGCGTGTGTGTGTGAATTCAGTTCACTCAGCAGTGAAAGAAAATATAATGAACTAAAGTGGGAAGACAACTTACAAATGCCATATTCAGGATCTTCAAAAAGGCAATTGTATTTAATGAGCACCAAATATATGCCAAGTTCTTTGCCAAGCATATTACACATGTTCTTGCATTTAATCCTCTTTGCAACTGTATAACAAGGACTGTGCTTTTCACATTCATCTCCATTCCCAGTTCATTTCACAGCACTGGTGCTTACTGAACACTTGCTGACCTAATCATATTTTTATAAGACCTGGAGTGGAGTAGTGATGTGATCTCACTTGCATTTGATAGAGACCACTTTGCCCTTCGTGCTGAGAACAGACCGTGATGGGGGGAAGGGCAGGAGGCCACAGACCCGAGCAAAGGCTGTGGTGGCTCAGCTGGGGCAGTAGCTATGGACATAAAGAGAAGTACACAAAAAAGTAAGAGAAAAAAGGAGAAAGGACCCCAGCGGTTTGAGCCCAAGAAGCACAGTGAACAACTGTGTAGGTTCTGATAGGTTCTGTTAGCCTGGGGCTTAGCATCCCCCCAACTTGGTACTGGACCCAGAGAAACAACTTGGCTCTCCAAGAGTAAACTCCAAGTTTTCCTTCTCATTCCAGAGATAAACCTCCTGCTCCCTTTTGCACACCTGCACCAAGCCCTCTCCAATCCCAAGTCTCCACAACCCACCAAGCCTCCACCCCCAGACCCCAGTAAATCATTCTGTCTCCTGCTTTACACAGGCAGATGCTCCCTCAAATCACCTGTCAATATGTCATTTTGCCCACCTCCCCAAACTCCTCACCCAGCCAAAGTTGATAAAGGTAACTACACTCCTTTGTTCTTGTTGAGAGCTTTACACCCCGCCCTGCCCCTAAAGCTCTCTCATGACCCTGTCATAAAGGCCTCCTCCTTATCTCTTTCGCTCATTTCAGATTTAGTGACTTTAAAATAGTCAAACAGGTTCATCTCCATATTCTAAGGAAGCAAGACTTGAAAGCTTGCTGTCTGATTCACAGGGCCTCAAAACCATCTTCAAATAATATGATGTGTTACAGTCTCCAAAGATTTTTCATTTCTTGCATTAGATATGCTTGATGCTTATTCCACATAACCCATGAGAAATGAGGAAGTAGACTGCCTTTATTTTATTTTATCTTTTATTTTATCTTTGTGATACTTGAGATTGAACCCAAAACCTTTGTACTGCTAAAACCCCCATATCTTTTGTGTTTTCGTTTTTGAGACAGGGTCTCACTAAATCACATTATCCACCACAGGTTTGAATTTGTAATGCTCCTGCCTCAGCCTCCTTGAGTACTATGATTATAGCCATGCGAACCATGCCCAACCAAGGAGTTCCTTAAGTAGCACATATTTTTCACTTGATTTTCATTTTGTAAAGCAAGCTGCACAAAGTGTTTCCTTCACCATGCCACCTGCTTTGTCTGTAAGGCTGCATGATCTTCTCTGCAGGAAAAAGTTACCTGGGCCCACTCTGATGGCCACTACTCACTGTGGCTTTTGATCAGTTTTCTAGAATTGAGAGCTCTGGGTAGATGTCGACTCCTCGGTGACCCAAATCTGACACCAAGAACAAGAGGCCAAGGCTATTCCTCTCCCATCATGAACAACACAGACACTTCTGGTTAACTCGGGCTGCCAGAGAAATACTGAGCCATCTGCTCTGGAAACAAATCAAGTATGAATCTGGAGGTCCCTCCCAGATCCCACAGCTTGGACAGGAGGACATTCTGCAGAGGTGAAAGCAGTAACCACTGGAGGTTTTGCAGATGATAAATCTCTTACCTACTTGCTTCCAGGTTTTGCTTTTACAGATCCTGAAACAAAAAAGCCATGGTGATAGAAAAACCCTATTCATGAAGAAAAACACACTGCACATCTGCTATGAACAAGGCACTGTGTCAAGTGTTTTTAAAAGCTCTGTCTGGCTGAATCTATAAGGTATGTTCAAAATACATAGTGAACGTTTAAATGTAAAAATTTTTACAGTAAAAAATATCTTGAAATTAATCTACCTCAAAATAATCACTCTCACTTCAAACACACTTATCTCATCCTTCCTGTCACTTTCTGAAGCAGTTCTGGAAGTCCTCTTTGGTGAGTATCTTTATCAGGATGTGACCAAAAATACAGTGAATGGTGCTGCCAAGTGCCATCCAATGGAAAGTCAGTCTCATGAAAATATTCCTCTGTATCCTCATCATCCACCTTATTACCAGATCTGGCATGGAGAGACTTTTGACTCTTTCCCCAAAGTCAAATGACCATGAGAAGTGAGTGTTTTGAATCAATTCAGGACATCAAGGCAGCCATGACAATGTAACTAAAAACACTCTCACTAAAGTGGACTTCCAAACTGCTTCAGAAAGTGTAAGACAATGGAATAAATGTGTTTGAAGTGAGGAGTAGTGTTCTGAGAGGGACTAATGACAATGTGACTTGTACTGTAGTAAACCTTTAAACACTCTGAGTATCTTTAGATTGCACATTGTACAGAAAATCCTTAAAACCTTAGACTATATTCTCCATTTTTCTGAGAAAGAAAGTTTAGAAAGGCTAACCAAATTTTCCCAAAGACATCCATTAGTCAGTACAGATGTCTAACTTCAAAATACAGCTGTCATCACAGCTGCATCTAGGATGACCAACTGTCCCATTTACCCAGACAGAGCTGAATGAGTTCATAGGATTTTTTTCTTCTTCTCCTTCTTCTTCTTCTTTTTTTTTTTTTTTTTTTTTTTTTTTTTTGTAGTACTGTGGGTTGAACCCATGTAACCCCTGGCTTTTGTTATTGCTGTTGTTGTTGTTTATTTTGAGACAGGTTCTCACCAAGTTGCTAAATTGTCCAGGCAAGGACTGAATCTGCAATCTTCCTGCCTCTGCTTCCCAGAGTGCCCACTGGAGTGAGCCACTATGCCTGGCAGATTTTCAGTTTTCAATACAGCAAAGACTTAGGCAAACAAGACACTGGTGTTATTGCTTCTTTAAACTGAGGTATGAATATAGAAAATGCAGTCACATCAAGAATACTTAAACATTACTGTAGAATAATTACCCAAAGGCAGCACCTTTTAGAAAAGTTAGGTCATTTAATAGTTAACCTTTTGCAGTCTTGTTTGTTTGCTTGTTTGTCTGTTTGTTTGTTTTTGAGAGAGGATCTCACTATGTAGTTCAGGCTGGCCTTCAACTTGCTATGTGGCCAAGACTGACCTTGAACTCACAGCTACCTCAACCTCCCAAGTGCTAGGATTATAGACATGAGCTACTGCACCTGGCTAATCTTCTCCAATTTTAGGAACACAGTCCTTGACAAAAATTTTCTGCACAGCATTAATCCACAACTTCTTACATCTGAGTTATTTCCTCCAGCTGATTCTCTCCAGCAAGTTTGCCAATAGTGGGTGTTTTCTTTTCCATCTGTTTGCTAAAAAATAATAATCACATCTCTTGCTCTGGTCATTCTAATTTATACCTCTGACTAATTTAGCTCAGGAATCTGGCCCAATATCTTGCTGAGGGTATGCCAGTGGATTCAGCAGTGTGAGACGAGATTCAACTGCTTAGAAAGGTGGTGTCACTTGAACCATTTACTAGGAGTGCTCACACATTCATTCCACAAACATGCACGTCCATGCTGTGCCAGGGCTGTTGTCATCAAGTAACTTCTACCACCGGTAAAAAGCTCTTTACAAAGAGCTTCATTGGCATGGTGTCCTGGGGACTGAGACTATGACAGGTAACATCCAAGACACTATCTTTCTCTTTATTATTTAACGACTC
This sequence comes from Dasyprocta punctata, assembly GCA_004363535.1. Lineage (NCBI taxonomy): Eukaryota > Metazoa > Chordata > Mammalia > Rodentia > Dasyproctidae > Dasyprocta > Dasyprocta punctata. The sequence continues at coordinate 5,719 of RJWM01037208.1, forward strand.
AATGAAAGAAGCTAGAAGCAGGAAGTATGCCAGGCCAGGAGAAGGGCTGTACTGGAGGCTGCAGGCTTAGAGCAGCAGCCCAGCTGTGCTGGTAAGCAAGAAGCTTTGGCTTGAACTTGTGCACTCAGAAATACTGCAAGCAAGGTGGACCCAAGCAGGAGATGGTTACCAAGGATCATGCTCAAATGGCTGGGAAAGCTGAAAGGATTCCTGGGGCTCAGGAATAGATGGAAAGGTACAAGCATTCATTTTCTAACAGCCAGAGGTTCACCCTGTCCTCCTTTGGTCACACTCTCTTGTGTCTGGAAGGAGAGCTGTGGTGGTTAATTCTGATGGTCAATTTAGCTGGATTGAGAAATGCCTAGGGAATTACTCAAGCATACCTTGAAGTGTATCTGTGAAGGTGTTTCCAGAGACAACTGGCACGTGGGTCAGCAAACTGATGGAGAAGATCTGCCCTGAATGTGGTGGCACCATCCAATAGGATGGAAGCCAGAATGGTACAAAACCAGGAGGAACAAGTTTGTAGCACAGGCTCACTCTGCCTTTGCTTCCTGGCCATGATGTGAGCAGGCTTCCTGTGTCATGTCCTTCTGCCATGTTTCTGCCTCACCACAGACCTAAAAGCAATGGTAATCAGCCAACCATGGAATAAAACCTTTGACACCACAAGTCAAAACAAACATTTCCTCTGCTAAATCGCTTTTTCTTGGTTGCTGTGTCACAGTGACTAAAAGCTAGCTAATGTAAGAGAGAAGGGGAATTTTGTTCTAAGAGCAGAAGGGACTCACAGGACATTCTGCTGGACTGTAGTGGAGAATATAAATGTTTACTATTTAAAGTTAAGTAATTTCTTCTTCCATCGCTAAACAAGTTCATATGCACTATTTCTGAGCTATCCTGAAAGGAAAATAACTACTTTGAAAGAAGTGAAGCTGTTGTTATTAAACAATTAAGAAAACACCCTCAAAATGGTTGAGACTCCCAATCAATTACCTAAATCTGAGTCCCAAACCCTACTCATTACTTGTGCATTTAAATGTCTGTCTACTTCTGCCCATAGAAGAATCACAAGGATGGTAGTGGTAAATGCCTGTAACTCCAGCTACTCGAGAGGCTGAGGCAGAGGACTGTGAGTGTGAGTCTGAGGCCAACTTGGGCAACACAGTGAGACTGCATCTTGGAATAAAAAGAAGAGTCACACGGGTTCTGCTTGCCACTGTGCAAGTGTGAGGAATGATGGGGCTGACAACTTAGTCTTTCAGTGGCTCCCTATTCACCCTAGGGTGAAGTCCTAGAAACACAGCATGGTCTTTGCCCTACCCTACCTTCTCTACAGCTTGATCTTATTTTCTGCCTCTCCTTACCAAACCTCAAACTTTGTCAAACTTTCAGCTTGGAGTGTCCTTAAAATGATACAACTCTGGTCTCTAGTAACTATTATCTGGAACATTTCACCTTATGCATAGCCCCTATCCCTCGCTAAGATCTGCAAACTTTTCTACTCTTATTGGTCTTAGCCTAAGCTCCCTTCTCTATGATGGCAGTTTCCATAGTGTTATTTGCAATCAATCATGGTGTGAATTATTAAATGGAACTCCAGAAATACATATTATTTAAGTTTTAAATTGCATACTATTCTGAGTATCATGATGAAATCTCCTGGTATCACCCTTCCTCCCACCCCAGACATAACCATCCCCTGGCCAACATAGCCATGCTGTACGGGGTATTTGCCTGCCAGCATGTAGTGTCCAATACATTTTGAGAGAGACTAGATTTGCATAACTTTTTATTACAATATGGTATTATAATTGTTCCATTTTATTCTTAACTGCAATAATAAATACCGTTGTTATTGCTTCTATTGCTATTGCTATTAATCTCTTACCATACCTAATTTGTAAATCAAAATTTATCAGCGATGTTTCTATAGGAAAAAAAAGACATAGTAGATACACACTTTGGTGCTAGCTGAGGTTCGAACACTTTCTGGAGGTCTTGGATCTCTCACAGACAAAAAGAAAGCACTCTTATATTTGTTAAAGACAATCTGCCTTTCTGGACTGTATGTAAACTCCTTGAAGTCAATAATTGTGCTATATTTGTCTTCTAGAAGGTTAGCAAATGTGTAATAAATGCTTGCTGACTCATCTTGTTATTTCATTAAGAAAAACATTTTTGCTGCTCAAAAGAATTTTCCATACTCAGATTGCCTGTATACTTAAATTCTTCTCAGAAAGAAACCAGACATCAATGGCATTTCTGAGGAGAGGCAGACCCTTCCTTGTCATAAGTGAAAACAGAGTGAGGCCAGAGAACTAGACTGTGCTCCCTGCAGGGCAGTTCTGGTACCCCTTGTGGGAGCTTGTGACATTAACCTGGCATGTCAATTTGAGAGGCTTGAGAGTCACCTACAGGATTAGTGAAGTACATTTCTGGGTGTGTCTGGGTTAGCCAAAGAGGTGTGACTTTGGTTACTACAGATGTCTGGTTCTTGGCCTCCCCCTCTCTGGCACTGTTTCCCTGTTCACAGAAGACAGAGGTCTTCGTAGCCTGGAGTGAGAGGTACCATGAGGCTGCCAGGAAGACAGAAATGAGCGAAATATAGGGAGGGGGAGGGAGGACGGACCATGCCCAGGAGAAAGAAACAGGCACAGAGTATTCTAGGGCCAGGAGCTAACAGAGGTACACCAATTACACTGGAAATTTCTCTCTTTCACAGACTGGGAAAGCTTTTCAATGCAGAAGGGTGGAAAGGGGTGGTAGTAAAACAAACAATGGAAAGTGCTATGGTTTGAATGTGTCCCCCCCCACATTCTTATGTTGAAAGCTTAAAGTTTAATTTTGATGCAACAGTGATGGGAAGTGGGGCCAACACTAATTTCACTCTCCAAGAGGCGATCAGGCCATTAGCATAGAGCCTAGAAAGGCTGATGTTTCAGTCTGTGTTTGAAGACTGGAAGAGACCAGCATGTCAGCTCAAACTGCCAGGCAAGAGAAGCTGCTTGCATTCCTCATCAGTCTTTGTTTGTCTATTTTTTGTTTTTTTTCTTTACTATTTAAAGTTTCAATTTATGAGATGAAGCAATCTGGTTGGGAAATCTGCTTTACTCAATTTACTGATTCAGATCTTAATCTCATCCCATAAAGCCTCACAGACGAGTCAGAATGTTTGGCCAAATGTTGAGGCATCCCATGGTCCAGTCAAAATTAACCGTTCCAACATCTAAATATAGCTACTGAATTAAACAGGTTGAATAAATTTGGCATCTGAAGCTCTCAGAAGATCAAAGTGCCAAGCAGCAAGCTGGAATGCCAAATAACACCTCACCTCCTCAGATGCTTAAGTAACTGAAGTGATCAATTAATAATCTAGCTAGAACGAATCATTCAACAACTATGCTGCCTGCTAACTAACCCCGGAGATCAGCAGACCATGACTTCAACGTCATTGCCAACATTTGGAGAACCATAAATGAGAAGGAAAATGCTTTAAGCTATCAAGTGAAGCATTCTATGTTGAAAGGAATGTTTTGTTTTGAAATATATAGCTCTACTGGATAGCTGCATTTAAAAAGAAAAAGTAACAGTGAAGCACCTAGCAAAGGAACCCAGCCCACACTGACGCAAACAAACAATTAAAGCAGTTCAGTGGGAAATGGGGGAATAAGCAGCGAGCACAGTTGCCACAAGCACTAAAACCTCATTCTGCAGGGCTCTGTATGCTCCACTTTTAGTGGAACACAAGGTACTGTGGCATTAGAGGAGAGAGCAATCAACAATTGCTGAGTACCTCTGTGCCAGGCAATGTACCAAACCCTTCGAGGTCACTGAACTTCTTAATTCTCACAACTCTGGGGAGGGCAAGTATTTATTTTCCCCATTTAACAGATGAGCAAACTAAAGTTCACAAAAGTCAAGTGATTTTCCCAAAGTTAAGATCTTTAGCTTCCCTGTCTATAGAGGATCATATATATGGTTTTATTTTTCCCTTCATTAAGGATGGCAGGAAGCTCAAATGCAAATACTCTTGGCACAATCCCTGCTCAGGGACTTTATTTATTTATTTATTTATTTATTTATTTATTTATTTTTCTTTTGTTCTTATGAACTACACCAAATATCTTATAAGTCAACATAAAAGAAGAATGAATAGAAAGATAGATGCACAGGGCATCTGGAATGGTGACCCAAATTTATCTGATTCCAAAGCTCTTACTCTTTTTACTTTATTAATCTGGAGAGATTTATTGGAACTAAGATTTAGTGGCACTAGGTTTTTGTTCTGTTGTATTTTTTTGTTTATGCATCTTTATGGACTTTCCAGGGTGAGTCTAGATCTATGCATCTGAGTCCCAAGAAACATTTGTGTAATTTCCTCCAGAATCACTCCCATCTACCCCTCTTATTGAATGGGACCCCAGAGTTCTTTATCCTGCTAGGAAACTATTTGATCAAGTCAGCCCCCTGCTGTGGAAATCTAAAACATTGACATACTGCCATAAATAATGTCACATTTAAGGTACAATATGCATGGTAAAGGATTTAAGGGGAAAGATAAACCCTCACAGACACAATTTAGTTTGAAATGTATGAAAAACTAGCACAGAAGAAAAAACAATATGGACTGATTGATAATGGAGAAATAGATAAAATGGAGAAATTTGTGGAAAAGCAAACTGCAAAATGTTAGTTGTAGAGCAGAGGTGGCAGGGATATAACATTTCCTGTATAATTCTATCACTTCAACTATGTATTTGAAATTTTTCATTTAAAATGTTGACATTCACAGAGAAAAAAAGTATGTTGTTGGTTGCCAGAGACCAGGGAGAAGGGAAGAATTTCAGTTTGTGATGATAAAATTATGAAAAGCAGCAGCTGGGATAGCTGTACAGTAATGGGAAGCTGTACAGTAATGGCCTCACTGTACCTGAAACACAATGCAGGTTAAACATGGTCAGTGTGGTCAGTTCTATGTCATCTATATTCTACCACAATAAAAATACATAAAATAGTTTTAAAATGTTTGAGGGGAGAGAAAAGCAGCCAAATATTCTGAAATTTTTCTCTAGCAATAATGATCTTTCTTGCAAGTACACAGGTAGGACAGAATAAGAAATGAGAGATTTACAAATGTGAAGAAATATGCTGCAGAGATATGAGAAAGATGAGCTAAAATATGTTATCTAAACCAGTTCCCCCCAAAGAAAGTTATATACAGCTTATTTGGTTTCAATAGAACGAAGACTTTAGGGAAGAAATAATATCTTTGGCATTATATCCAGAACTCTGAACTGCATCAGGAAATCTGGTGTTGATTCAAACTATTTCCTCTGTATAACTATACATTGTTCTGTAAAGCAGTGTGCCCATGTGTGTCTTACTACATTGCATAAATATTGTCACCTGGAATAAAAACGTTGGATCAAGTGATATTTTAAGTCTTTTTTCAACTCTAGCATTTTATAACGTTGTACATATTTTGTACAAATCCTGTACATTATGGTTAAATAAATGCTAATTTAATTGATTGAAAAGCAAACAAATCAATTTCTGTTACATCTCCTTTTGCTGGCTTTAGGCCAGGAAAAGAAGGTCCTGTAAGTCCACTGCACCAGTCTCCTTGTCTCCTGGCCCTCTTGCCTTTCAGAAGTCCAGTCTCTCTCTTTTGCTCAAGTGCACTAGTTGCTGTGCCTCTGCACAAACTGTTTTATCTGGTTGGGGACCCCTTGCCCTCTTGTCCTTCCTAATGGGGGATACAGAATCCCTTGGTTTACTCTGACTCTTCCTGTCAGCTATCATCTCCTCGTGTGTCTTCTCTGACATTCACCTTGCTGTAGTCTCTTCTTCATCATCACCACCATCATAAAAACACTCATTCTGCCTTCGACATCCCCATCTTCTACATCCTACTGTCAGGGGCACTCTCACTGTGCAGTTCTTTTTCATAACATGCTGCCTCCAAGCTGGTGAACATATGCCAGGTAGCAGCCCCTACCCAGTGCCCTGCTTTCCAGGTAGGGCACAGTCATCTCTCCAGTTTCCTTGGAAAGAAGGAAGAAGGAAGGAAAAGAAAGAGGGAGGGAGGGAAGTCCACATTTCCGTTAGTTCCATCAGACCTCAGGCTGTTTTACTATGCCAGTCCAAGAGAAGTATTGCTTATTCAAAAAAGTAAGTGGTATAAATCTGCTAGGCTTGATAGGAAAATAAATTCATAGTTCTGGTTGTTGTCATTAATCATCCAGTGCCATAAATTAAACTACTGACTGGTAGCATATTAATTTACTTCTCCTTAAATTATACACCCATGCCATAGGCTTTATGCCCGTCTCTATTAAATTAAGGGAAAAGCATGTGCGTGTGTGTGTGTGCATGCTACTCAGCCTTGAACCAAGAACCTTCACACTGAACTACATCCTGAGTGTAGCCCTTTGTGTTTTGTTGTGGTTTGTCTGAGTTTCTCAGGCTGGGCTGGAATTTGTGATCTTCCTGCCTCACCCTCCCAGAGTACTGGGATTACAGGCATCCTCCAACATACTCAGCTCAGAAAGGTATTTTACTTCAATTTTTAGAAAAGCATGCAAATATTCCAGTTTTAAATAAGGCTGTTCATACTGCCTTGTAGAGTCAAGACATTGACCATGTTCTTCCTTTGATCTGGATTAACACAATCTATGGCCCATCTACTTGCCAGAATACAAGCAGAAAACAAGTGATATCTGATGCAATACAGGAGACTATCACATGTGCATGTATATACATAGGTGCGTACACACACATACACTTGTTTGCCTGCATTTGACTTTCTCTTTGCAATTATAAACTCCCTACTTCCATTCCTACTAAGAGCCACATTTGGCATTCCCATGTTTTCTCCAATACTACGGGAAAAGAAAGAACTGGACAAACGTGCCCTTAAGAAATAACTGATCTCATTCTCATTCACCATCACCATCAATGTTCTAACTAATGAAATTCCCACATGACATGGTGTATTAGATCAGTGGAATGTTTTAGTCACATTTGGTATCAATTTCTACTCTGATATCCCTATCTAAACATAAGACGAAGTCCTGGAAATTAAGAAACCAAATGCAAATCCAAATTATCGTACTTTCTAAAATAAGATTTTTTTCTTATTATTTTAAAAACACTCTTGAAAACTGTCACAAAGAGAGGTCAACCTGTTTCTCAAAAAAAATGTGATCATAGTCAACAAAGTTATTCTCACAATGGATTCTGCACACAGGGCCTTAAAAGTAGTGATAAAAATTTCATTGGGGTATTACTACTATTAGATATTCATGATCTATGAATATCTAATAGTACTAATAGCTGGGAACAACTGAAACTTGATTGGGTATTTAGACATCTGAATTTTTTTGAACAAGGATCTGGATTTCAAGGTAATGTTAAAGATCTTTAAGTACTTAGAAAAAGAGAATGCTTTTTTGATCATACTTGGTTGTTCAAATGACATCTCTGGAGCACTTCTGGGTATTTACCTATCATAGAAATAATCCTTTTGGAAGGAATGGAGGACCCTATTTGCTTCATCATCCAGAGTGATCCACTGAAGTTCTACTAGATTTTGAGCAGGACATATTCGAGTTCAAATCCCCATTCTGCCACTTTGCAACCATGCCCATGGTAAGCTATTTAACCTTCCAAACTCAACTTCCAAATCAGTGAAATGAGATATTAATACTATCTTCAAAGAGGTGCTTCAAGAATGAAGTTAGTAAACCTATTTTAAGCACCTAGCATGATGCTTCCTCTCATTAAATGCCAATTTTCTTCCCTATTTACATTCTCATATAGGAAAAAGCAACTGTCTAAGAAAGATAACACTCAGTTCTGTGGGGCCTGGGCGGCAACTGTTTCTACAGCTCTACAGTGCCACAAAGGGACACAAAGTGCCAAGGGTTACCTTTGAGGTGGCTGCAGTTTAACCTTTGTGATTCTGGTGCTCTCTCCTGGGGACCACTGTCAGAGGCACTGGTCACTTGGTTGCTGTCAAGGGCATGCCACGGAGAAGCTGGCTCCTTATGGGCATTTTGAATTTTGCACATGAACACATGAACTCCTCTCAGTTCTCATTTGGCCTCAGCCTCAGCTTCATCCACAGAAGTTGGGATCAAGGAGATTCGGCATATGATTGAGGAGCACACGACAGGCCAAATACAGCTGTATCCTATTCAACAAGTGGATAGGTTCAGGCAGTGGCCAGGTGAGAAAGGAGGCAAAAGTAAATCTGGCAATCCCACCAGAAAAAAAAAATGCTATAATCTAAATACTAATACTGATGGTAGTGAGGAGTTGACTGTCCCAGAAGAACCCTGGGATGACCCAAGATTGGAGGAATGAGTTTAGGGGAGGGCAAGGGTGAGGATGGAGTAGACAGCAGAGGTCTTAGCCTGCTTCCCTATCCCAAGATGTTGGTAGCCAGAGATGTGTGTTTCTCATGCACTCTTGCTACCAGGAGACTAGAACGTTTTTCTCTGGAAAAATTGAAGGTGCTGCTGCACAACCCAGTGGCAAACAAGGCCCACCCATGTTTCAGTGCTCTTAAATATGAATGTTTAACAACTGACATGTATTTAAGAAAAGATTCAACATGATCAAAGTCAAAAACAAAGAAAACAAAAGGAACCTGGGAGAAAAAAAGGCTGTACAATGCAAGAAGAGAAAAAATTTCTGGAGAATACAATAGCTAGTATCTACACTGATAAGAAAAAAATATTACACACAAGAAACAAGAATAGAATGCTGTCAGGTAAAAGGAATAAACTATTTAAAATAGTTTAAAATATAGTAGGCAAAATAAAAAGATCTTTAAAAATCTAATATAGGAGGTGGGACAAGATGGCAGAACAGTAAACACAGAGTAAGCGGCCTCCCTAAAAGATACCATCCAAATGCTGGAATGTAACAACATGGGGAAGACAAAAAAGGGAGGCTGGTCCTCTGGACCCAGGAAGAACCTGAAACGAGAATTGAAGCCCACAGAAAGAGTAAAAAGAAGTAACCAAACAAAGGCAGAGGCTGGCAGCACCTCTGACTGGAGCCAAACCCACTTTGTAGCGGGGAGCTGCTGCGACCTGGGGACGCGTGACTAAAGTGCTGGGGACGCGCAATTAACGTGCTGTGGCCAAGGCGGTGGCACAAGCTGTGGCAATGGTGGCGGAGGCAGCCATCCTGGAGTGGACTAAAACAGGTTGGTGAGTGAGTGAGGCAAACCCCAACCTCCCGAGGGAGAGTGAGGGACTAGCAGCCATCTTGGGACCGGAACCACACCTAATTGGGCATGGTCCTGCAGAAACTGCTCCTACCAAGCCCCGGAGGGGCCCGATGGGTGACCAACTAGGTCTGAAGACCAAGGCTCCACACGCCCCTAGGGGTGATAGGGGAAGTTTCACGGACAACCAGCCCAGGTTCCCAGGCAGCAGCCCCACCCCTGCACACTGTGCCAGACATTGGCGGAGCCAAGACAGACTGGGGAAAGGCAGCAGACAGGGCTGAAGCAGTGCACGCGGTGGTAACCATCAGATATCCATAACCAGCACCAGCTCACTCCAGAGAAAGCACAAGACCCCTGGAACAACCCAGGAAAATGCCAAGACAAAGAGGTAGGGGGCAGTCTCTGGCCTCCAATTCAAGCAGGACAAATCCAGGGGAAGCAAATGCAGAAGAGGTCGGGAGTCCCACAACTGAAGTCTCTGAGGTGATGGCAACTGAAGTAAAGAAACAACTCCATGAAGCTATAAAAGAAATTAGAGCAGAAATACTAACCCAACTAAAAGAAGAAATGAAAAACATAACAAAAGAATCATTAGGCATCTCTAAAGGAGACACAGATGAAAAAATGGAGCATAAGAAAATGAGGGAAATCTGAAATGAACAATACAAAAAAGATTTAGAATGCATGAAACAGATTCAAAGAGACTACCAGGAAATCAAAAACTCCAATGAAAGTTGGCAGAACCACCTGAAGGAAACGAAAGATAGACTTTCAAACCTGGAAGACAGCTCTGAAGCTTGGGATCAGAAAGGAAAGATCTCTTAAAAATAATAAGAAACCTGGAAGTAACAATACAACGGCTGCAAGACAACCCAAAGAAATATAATTTAAGAATAAAAGGTGTGAGTGAAAAAGCAGGGGTCAATACAAATCAAATTAAAAGCCTATTTACAGAAATAATTTCAGAAAACTTCCCAAGCATGGGAACAGGAAGCAACTTTCAGATAAGTGACGCATATAGAACTCCAGCTAAACATGACCAAAATATACCTACACCCAGACATATAATAATCAAGATCCCAGAAATTCAACACAAAAACAAAATATTAAAAGCTATTAGAGAAAAAAAGCAGATCACCTACAAAGGAAAACCCATCAGAATCACGACAGACTTCTCAACACAAACCATCAGGTCAAGAAGAGCTTGGAGTGAAGTATTTCAAGCCCTGAGAGAAAATAACTTCCAACCCAGATTGATGTACCCTACAAAATTATCTTTCAAAATCAACGGAGAAACAAGATACTTCCACAACAAAGAACAACTAAAGGAATTTATGACAACCAAGCCAACCCTACAAAGAATACTGAAGGACATTCTAGAGAGAGATAAAAAAGTCCACAGCTCCAGAAACAGTGGCAGAGGGATATCACTGAGTGGGACAGACAAATGAATAATCATCATCATCAGGATTTGAGTCCAGTATTGATTTCAATGAGCTGTTTAGTTTAATCCTATTCCACCTCAACCTGCTTAACTTTATTTTATATGATGACAAAACAGCTATTTTAAAGATAACAAAATATATCAGGGTAGTCTTTATTGATATTTGATCACCATGTTTTGAAACCCGGTATTGCTTTCACTGTTCTGTTTTGAGGGATTTTAACCTATTTTCATTTGTTTGATTGTATTATAACAGATGATATAGGCAACTGCCTAGAAGATAATATGAGGCATTATAGAAATCAACATTGCATTACTATGTATTGCTTCTACTGTTTTATTTGTTATTGGTTTTATTCAGTACTATTTTGTTCGATTATATTAGGCCCTATGGTATGGGCAGGTATTTTGAAGACAATAAGAGGTATTACAAGGGGAAAGGAGGAAAGAAGGAAGGGAAAAGGAAAAAGACAAAGATTTATATGAGGGTATACATAAGATGGTTAAAAAGACTATTTACTAAATGCATTAACTGGTGAGAGAGAACAGTTGATACTCATATGATTAGATCAATTTTACATGTCTACATCTGTCAATCTGAGCAACCCCCTTGAAGGTAATGATATACAATGTTACATCCACTGTCAAATTCAGTTCAGTTAGTAAACCTATAATGTTACAGTATTGGATATGTTGTTGTTGTTGTTTGTTGGTCCCTTTAGCTTTTTGTTTTTCTTTTCTGTGACCATTCTTTTATTTTTTATTGATTTTATTCTGAACTATTTTGCTTGATTATATTAGGCCTCATGATATGGGCAGTTATTTTAATGACAACAAGAGATATTCTAAGGGGAAAGGAAGAAGGAAGGAAGGGAAAAGGAAAAAGACATAAATTCATAAATAGGTATACATAGGACAGTTAAAATGACTATACTACTAAATGCACTAGTTATTGAAAAAGAATAGTTAATACTCATGATTAGATCTATTTTACATGTCTATATCTGTTAATCTGAAAAACCTCTTTGAAGGTAATGATATGCAATATTGCAACTACTGTCAAATTTCAATCATCTCATTGTGTTAACCTATAATGTTATCATATCGGATTTGTTATTGTTGTTTGTTTGTCTTTTTTGCTTTTTGTTTCTCTCTTCTGTGTCCATTTTCTCTTAAATAAAAAAAA
>RJWM01037209.1:0-17606 GCA_004363535.1 Dasyprocta punctata
AAAAAAAAAACAGAGGCTCCTATCTGGTCCAGAATCTTCATAAAACTGTAGCCAGGAAAACAACAATCCTCCTAACGATGGGAATCTCCAAAAGGCCTATATGCTGGTTTACTAGGTTTCTCTGTTCCCAGAATTTGGGAAGTCACAAACTAAATACTAGATTCCCACCCTTGGCCCCATCCAAAACATTTCAGTGAGACTGTCTACATGAGGACTAGTAGTTGTCTCTAGAGTAATTGAATGTGAGGGCTGATGAGTGTTGTACCTTCTTTTCTTGATTTTCCCATCTTAAACAGTCTCTGCTATTTGTGGAGGCCCCAAAACTGTAAAACTACAGTCTTTCTACTATGACCTGAAAGTTTGTGTTCCCCCCAAATTGGTATGTTGAAAAACTTACCCCCAAGGCAATATTATTAAAAATGGAGCTTTTGGGAAGTGAGTGTATGATGAGAGCAAAGGCCTTATAAAAGAGGCCCAAGAGATCTACCAGCCCCTTCACCATGTGAGAACACAACTAGACTGTGCTATCTGGGAAGAATAGCCCTAGAAAGCTGCCTCACCCCATCCTAGTGTGAGGATGCAGCCAGAAGTCACCCTCTGTGCATCACAAATTGGGCCCTCCCCAGACACCAAATCTCTGAGCACCTTGATCTTGGATTTCCCAGCTTTTGAAACTATAATAATAAATGTCTTGGTTCACAAGCTATCAAGTCTATGGTAATTTGTTATAGCATCCTGGGTGGAGAAAGACACGTGCCAATATGCAGGATAATTAAAATGTCAAGATGCACCCCAGAGAAAAACAGCTGAAAGCCAAAGAATGGAGCAGAAAACTATGAAATTTTGCAAGGTAGATAATCCAAGGTTGGACTAGAGTGGTAGAAACAGGACTGCAGAGGAAGAGATAAATTTGAGAAACAGTCTACAAAAAAAAGTGAAGTTTCAGAACTACAACTCATTTTCCTTTTTTTTTTTTTTGTAGACTGTCTCTCAAATTATGAAGTTTCAGAACTACAACTCAAGCAGGGCGTGGTGGCGCACGCCTTTAATCCCAGCACTCGGGAGGCTGAGGTAGGAGGAGCGTTGTGAGTTCGAGGCCGGCCTGGGCTACAATGCGAGTGCAAGGCCGGCCTGAGCTACATAGTGCGACCCTGCCTCAAAAAACTAGGGCCGGGAGTTTGGCTCAGTGGCTTAAGCACCTGTCTGGCAGGCGTGAGGCTGCGAGTTTGATCTCCAGTGCCGCAAAAAAAAAAAAAACAAAAACCTCAGCGTGTCCTAAAAATGTGTCATTATTCTTAGGTAAATAAGAGTGAAAATATATATTTAAAAAACTATCAAGAATTGCAGACCTAGCCTCCAACACTTGCTATTTTCTCCTATAACTTCTCCCCTTGGTTATGAAAGAATATTGAGGAGAGTGGAGAGAATGAGAGATTGCAGCTTATACATTGTACATTAGAAGCCTAAGTATACAGTGGATTAGTTGGGATCCTCCAGATAAGTAAGTCATCAAGACTAGATGGCTAGATGTAGATATACTTGTAGATATAGATATAAAAATCAAATTAGTTCACATGATCACAGAGGTTGAGAAGTGCCACAATATTAGCGGTTGGTATGCTGGAGACCAAGGAGAACCAGTAATGTAGTTTCAGTCCAAGTCTGAAAGCCTGACTGCCAAGAGAATTGGTGGTATAAGTTCTAGACTGAAGGCAGGAGACCAGTGTCCCAACTCAGAGTCAGGAAGACAGACAGCCAGCTCTCCCTTCCTCCACCTTTTTGTTTCACTCAGGCCCTTGACAGATTGGATGATGTCCACTCACATTAGTGAAAGCAACATGTTTTACTCAGTTTACCAATTTAAATGCTAATCCCATCCAGAAACCACCACACCACAGACACATCCAGAAATAATGTTTAATCAAGCATATGAATATCACATGGCACCATCAAGTTGATACATTAACCATCTCAGCACACCATCACTCTATGCCTTCTTATGCAAAACCACCTGACCAGATTGACGCTGCCTGCTTATATACTTCAAGTTCCTTCATTATGGCATGTTTTATATATTTTTGAACTGATTATAAGTGAAATAGTAGAAGATAATATTTTTGTAATTCTATTATCTGAACTACACAAACACTGGGAAATATAGTTACTAGATTATATGGGACACTGATCCTAATCACTGTAAGTCCCAATTAACTTTCCTCTCTGTATTGTCTCATTGAGGCCTACATCTCAGACATGCTCACCCTGGCTTCACTAATATCTTCATTCATTTAGTCATTCGACAAATTGAGCACCTACTATGTACCTATCATGACTCTTGCCACTGGGAATGAAATAGTGAACAAAGCAAATTAAAATCATTTTATACCTCTATTTTTAAATAGATTAATATTCTAGTGAAAGGAGACAAAGGAACATACAGTAAGTCCCTGATTTATAAACAAGTTCCATTCTGGTAGAACGTTCATAAGTCAGATTTGTTCATAATCTAACAAAGTGAGTCCTATAAATTGTAACTGTGAAAGTTTGCAACTCTAATAATCGTAAGTTAGGGCCTTACTGTACACACGTGTGTATATGTACCAATATGTATACATACCATATGTGTCTTAGTTACTTTTCTCACTGAGACAAGTTAGACTTTAACACTCAACGTTAAAGAAGAAAAGATTTATTTAGCTCACAGTTTGTAGAGGTTTCAGTCCATAGTTGGCTGGCTCCAAAGCAGGGCAGCGTGGCAGAGGGATATTGCAGAGGAGAAGCAGTTCACAGCAAAAGCAAGTGACCAGCAACCAGCGACAATAGCAGCTTCTTTCTGGCCTTTTACATTCTATCTAGGCTACCCAGCTTAGTCCGGGTGCCAAACCAATCAGTGGACTAATTTAGTAACCACAGTCTAGATCCAGCCACCTCTAAAAAAGCCCCACCTATGACCACATGAAGCTTTGGGGGGACACAGACATAAGCCATAACAGTAGGTCTCAGTCTATTTCTGAATTGTAACAAAGCACCTCAGACTGATAATATATGAAGAACAAAAAGTTTATTTCTAATAATGTTGAATATCATCCAAGATCAAGTGCCAGTTCACTGTCTGGTGAAGGCTTAGTCTGTGTTTCCAAGATGGCACTTGTTCCTATACCCTCCAGAGGAGTTGACCGCTGTGTCCTTACATAGAGCAAAATGGAAAGATAAAAGGGCCTTGGTGGTTCTCTCAAGGCATTTTATAAAGCAACCAATCCACTCACAATGGTGCAGCCTTCAATACTTAATCACTTCTTAAAGGCCCCATCTTTTAATACCATCACATTTGGCCTTAGGTTCCAACACATGAATTTGGTGGGTGTACATGAATTCATAGCAGTGTGCGTGTGTGTGTGTGTGTGTGTGTGTGTGTGTAATGTTAGATTGCTAAGTGTTAAGTGCTATGTAAAAATAAAAGAAAGGAATGCACCTAAAGAAAAGAAAATGAGTCATGGTGATAGGAATATGTTCCTGCAGAAGAAAAACCAAGTCCAAAGGCTGTGTAACAGGAATGTGCAGGGTGAAGTTTGATGAACATAAAGGAGGCCAGAGTCACTGGCATAGAGTCAGTGAAGGGGACATAACAGATTAGGTCAAAGAGTTGACTGAAGGGAGGGAGCAAATCATCTTGGGTCAAATACAAGCTGAAGACCTTTGGCTTATGCTCAAAGTGAAATGAGGAGTTCTGGGGAGTTCTGAGCAGAGAAATAATGTGGTCTGTCCTACCCATTAAAAGAATCACTCTGAAAGCTACATTGAGAATATACATACTATTGAGGGGGACCACTAACACCAGAGAAGACGGTGTCTTAGTTACTTTCTTGCTGCTGAGACATAATACCTGACACCCACAACTTAAAGGAGAGAAGTTTATTTTGACTCACAGTTTCAGAAGATTCAGTCCATGGTCAGCAGGTTCAACACAGAAATGGCATAGTGGAAGGGTCTGAAATAGAAAAGCTATTCACATCATGATGTCCAAGAAGCAGAGAGAACAAAGGGAGGAGCTGGGGAGGGAGATGTACCCTTCCAGGTCAGAGCCCCAACGACTTGTCTCTTCTAACCAGACTCCACCTCCCAACAGCACACTCAGCTGCTAAGTTCACCAGTGGATGAATACACTGGTGAGTCCAGTATCCCATGATCCAATCACCTTCCAAAATCCCAACCTCTGAATACATGAGGCTTTGGGGAGACCCTACAGATCTAAACTATAACAGAGGCTTTTAAGGTAGTCCAAGAAAGAAAAGATGGTAGATTTAGGGCAACAGCAGTGGAGTCTAAAAATGTCAAACACAGGATATATTTTGAATATTTCCTGATGAAGTTGTAAGGTGTCAAAGAAAGAGAGGAGTCAGGGCCAACTTCAAGTTTTTAGGCTAAGCAACTGCAAGAATGAAGTGGAGAGCCATCACTTAAGCTAGAGAAGACTATAGCATGAACAGATCTAAGAGGGAGCTCAGATCTCTATTACAAATCATAATAAAAATGTCAAGTAGGCAGCTAGGTACTATGGACTCTAGACTTCAGAGGAGAGGTCCATGCTACAAATATAAGTTTGGCAGTTGTTAGCATATAAGCAGTTACCGTGGTTTGAATGTACCTTCTAAAATTCATGTTGGAATTTAATTGCCATTGTAACAGTATTAAGAGCTAGAGTTTTGGAAATGTGATTAGTCATCAGAGTTCCAGTATCAGGAATGGACTGACACCATTATCACGAGTATGTGTTAGTTTTCACATGAGTTCAGTGCCCATTCTCTCATGAGTACATGTGCTCTCTCACCACCAAATGCTAGTACCATGCTCTTGAACTCGCCAGCCTCCAGAATCATGAATGAAACAAAGTTCCTTTGTTCACAGTTTACTCAGTTTATGGTATTTTGTGACAGCAGCCGAAAGTAAACTAAGACAGTAATAGTTAAAGACAAAATCCTGGATAAAATCACAAAAGGAGTGAGAATAGCTGGAGAAAAAAAAAATTGAAAAACTAAGCTCCCAATATTAACAATTGGGAAGATGAGTAGGAAATTGAGAAGAGACGTTGAAGAAACAGAAAAATACAGGAGGAAAATCATTTTATTAAAAGACAAGATCTCCCTAGGTAGTGCAGGCTGGCCTTGAACTTGCTTATGTGCCCCAGGCTGGCCTTGAACTGATGACGATCCTCCTGCTTCAGCCTCCTGAGTGCTGGGAGGAGAGTCACTTTTAAGGGTTGTTTTGCCAAAGTCATTGTCCAACTACATGATGAGTAGCTGAATGTAGAATGCTCAATTACCTGCAAAAATAAATGAATAGATGAATGAACGAAAATAGAAACTTCTCACTATTCTTGAGCTGCTTTTATGCAGATGCCAGCATTGTAAATATCTGCATGTACACTGGAGGAGGACATGAGATCATCAAGTATTTCACCAAGTTAAATACACAACTCTTTATTTGTGGCATTCCCTTTTGTAATGCAACTCTCTTCCTCCTTCCAACATTCTGGGAATAAAGCCCCTGGCTCTTATTTGCTTCATAGCTACATTCTCTTTCACCAGATTTTGTGCCCAAATTTGGCCTTGGAAAATTAGCTTGCTCAGAAATACTTAGGGAGCTTCTTAATGGAGTTGATTTTCAGCTGTTAAACCTGATGGAAGTCACAGATATATAAAAAAAGAAATCAACTGTGACAGCTCTGACAGGAGACAGGAACATTATTAGCAACCTCTATTAGCAATGAAAGAGTATCTATCTATCTACTTATCTGTGTGTGTGTGCACGTATGTATGTATGTCTCTGTGTCTGTGTGTTTGTTAGATGAACTCTCTAAGCAGTAAAATGGGGGGGTAGTTAAGAAACAATCACAAAGACATACTGAGACAAAAGAGAAGGTTATATTTTCCTCACTCATTACATTTGCACTTTTCTTCCTGCTAAGACACATTAGTTATATAAACACCTTTGGATAAAGAACCCAGAGAGAAACAGCAAAAAGATCTTCAAACATTATTTGCTTCTCTAGATATCTAGAGATAAGAATATTAACTCTAATAGTACTCCTGTGATGGTTCTATCATTATGGCTGCAGCCTGTAGAAAATTCTAATTTTGAAATCTCACCTCTGAGGCTTATTATTGAGAGAAAAGAAAGAGGAAGAAAAAAAACTAATGCCAGTGTTACAAATTCTTTTTTTTTTTTTTTGCAAAAAAATCCATCCTAGCAACATATTTTATTGTGATGGCAAAAAATAAAATAAAATTCAAAGGGGCCCATCAAGTCCAAGTAGCCCAAGCCCCTCTTTTAACAGATAAAGAAACTGAGGCACAGAGAGAAAATGACCTGCTAATGGCCAGAGAGTGCAAGAATTGCAGAACCAGACTACTATCAGGCTCCTGCTCCCAGCTCGGTGCTTTCTTTTCAGTACACTTAAGAATGTACTAATGGAAAACAAATTAAAGCAGAAAGATTACAAAAGGGTTAGAAAACCTGAAATTGCTCATAAAGAATGTTATTTTCTCAACTGGTTTTCTGCAGCACCAGAAATTCTAGCTGAAGTAATCCACAGAGCAAAACAAAGTAGATGACAGTCAAATACTAATCACTACTTTCACTTGAAAACATTGTATTTACAGCTTTTTTTTTCTTCCCAGGGTGAGACTCCACATATGTAAAAACTGAATTTAATGCCACTGTAAGTTTGTTATAATGATTACCAAAAACCATAGGTGACTCGTGGGTCCCTAGGCACACCTGCTACACCACCAAACAGCTAAAATTCCTCACCAGCAAGGCTGGAGCCCAGGGCGGTCAGCCCTTTTGTGAGACAGAAGGAGCACGTTAAGTCACTGATGACATCGGACTGGAGTTTTTATGAACCAGGACAGAGGAGGACAGGCCCAAGGAGACTGACTGGGGGGAGGGGAGTGGCACTAAATGCCATTCTCTGCAGAGTTCCTTAGAGAGGAGGTGGCAGCCTTGTGGAGTGTTCTGGCCTTAACAGTTCAAGTGGGAGCAAAGTGGGCGGCGACAGCCTCAGCAAGAGAGTGGGAAAAGCAGAGGAGCGGTGCACGTCCTTCCTTCCGTGCTTTGCTCCTTGAGGCCTTGCTAAGTGCACTTTAAGAATGCTGATTTTAGGCAGTGTTTTGCCAATTAAGTCTCTCCCCACCCTTTGTTAAAGCTAGGACACAGCGGTCACCATAGCTTCTTGGAAGAGAGTGTGGCCTTTGTCTTTGCCAGGGCAACCAAGAATTAAATGAAGAGCCAGTCATTTGCTTTTTTGTCCTGATGTCTGAGAGGGAGAATACTCGCTCGTTGGCCATCTGTCTCTTCCTTTCCAGTTCACTTATGGCCTGGAACAGAGACTGTGAGCTTCCTGTCCAGCTCAACCTGAGGAGAGAAGTAGGAGGCTGGGGTGGAATTCCCATAGCAGCCCTTTCTCCTGCCGCGAGAACAAAGGGATCAACACCAGCAGCTGAAATGGAAAGGCGACTCTGAAAGGCAAAAGTATCTTTGTTAAGTCAAATTCATTCTACCCAGGAGGTAAAAAAAAAAATGCTAAAATAAGCCAGAAAAACATTCGTGTGCTCAGCATTGCAGAGGATAGAAGAATATGAGACACAGTCCTTCTACTCACACAGCTGCTAGTGCATTTGGGGAGGCAAGCTCTGCACATCTGATAATAACAAACAATGTAAGAAAGTGCAGGGGCCAACTGCTGGGTGTGATAAGATGTCACAGTGAATGGTGATGAGGCTAGAGACCTGACTGAAGGCTTTGTAGAGGTGGCACCAGGGGACAAAGAAAGCTACATGAACAAAAAGCACAGGAACAGGGGTGAGTACTGGGAAAAGCAAGGACATGAGCTTATGGGAAGAGAATTGGATAGAAGAGGTGGGATCATGAGACCCCGATAGAAAAGTCTAGAACTGATGGGGCTGGAGCACAGAACACTGTGATGGTCTGAGCTTGGGACCAATTTGGAAAAGCAACATCATGAAAGAAGTAGTCTGGCAGGATGGATTAGGAGAGGGCCTGGCAAGTGGTTACGGCACACCTAGCAGAAGCCAATGAAGACTTAGATTCCAGAACTGGAAAAAGGCTAGAGTTAGCAGGATACAATGTGCGTAAGCTAAAAAGAAGGGAGAGTGGTTAAACAATTTGAATTTAAACTAATTTTGTCACTAGTTGCTGTAGAACTGTAATGATGCTGTATGTCATTGCTCTAGGGCCAACAGGAGTGAGAAAATCTGCACACAAGTTTGCAGGTATGCGGGGAGGTTGTAGAGCTTTACACACATAGGTAAGTTTTCCTACACCTTCTCCTGTTGTTCGGAGTAGAAATTTTAGAAGAAAACAGGGAGGTGGCCATAAGGCACAATATATGCAGATACTTTGGGACTTACACTGATGACATTTTATTGTTTACTACAGCACATAATAGGAAGTTGCGGCGGTTAAGGTAAAGTGTCAACTTCGCTGAATTTGGGATCCGCCCTGGGGATTGGTGGAGCACTCATCCAGGTGTCTGGGTGAATGATGGAGGTGTGGTTTTAGGGTCTACTTCTGATCCATCACCCCTTCTGCTCTGACACTGTTCACTGCTCTGCTTCCCACTAGCTGTGAACTAAGTGGCTTTGCTCTGCCACATCCTCTCCTCCCTTTAGTTGTGAGTGCTGGATATTAGGTCTCAGTGACAGGAAACCTGATTAATACAGAAGTCCAAAAGTAAATGAGACTCTAAGCATGCTCTACGTGTGAAAAACTTAGCTATCCATATGATCTCCACTTCAACCTTTATCTCACACCATGCCCTAAAACTAACTCAAAATTATATGCATGGGCCAGGCATGGTGGCACACGCCTGTAATCCCAACTACTTAGGAGGCTGAGACAGGAGAATCACAAGTTCAAGCCCAGCCTGGGCAACTGAGTCAGGCCCTATCTCAAAATAAACAATTTTAAAAGGGTTGGTGATGTAGCTTAATGCCCCCTGAGCTGAATCCTCAGTACCACACACACACACACAAACACACACATACACACAATTACATTCACAATCCAAATACTTGGCACAGGACTTCTATCCAAAACATATAAAGAACTCTTGCAATTCAATGAAAAATGGAAAAGTATCCAGATTTTTAGATGGACGTCTTAAATAAATATTTCACAAAATGACATATAGAATGGCTATCATGTGAAAAGATGCTCAGTAGCATTAGTTACTGGCAAAATGCAAATCGAAACACAATGAGACACATATCCACCCAAAAAGCTAACATTAAAATAGTACAAGTGTTTGTGAGCATGTAGACCAACTGCAACTTTCATACATTGCTGGCAAAAATGTAAAATGGTAGAAGCGCATTGAGGAAAGTTCAGCGGCGTCTGGTAAAGTTAAACACCACATGTCCCAGAAATTCTACTCTGAGCTGTTTACCCAAGGAAAATGGAAACCTATGTCTACAAAACAATTTTCATATTAATGGTCATGGTAGCTTTACCAGGAAATGACCTAAATATCCCAGAGCAGATGAATAAGCACATCGGGTTGCGTCCACACTGTAAAATACTCCTTAGCAATACAAAGGGACATACAATTGACACACTTACATATGTGAATCTCAAAACCTTTATGCTGAAAAATGAAGCCAGACCCAAAACCGAACCCAGTGTATGATTTTATTTATGCTAATCCCTTTGAAAAGGAAAATAAATACGTAATGATTAGGAGAAATTCATGGTTGCCTGGGGCCACCGGTGGGATTGACTGTAAAGGTATATGAAGAAACTGTTGGAGTGAGGGAACTATCTGTATGTTGGTTGTGGTTGGTATTCATCAGTTTATATAGTTGTCAAAATTTATCAAGCTATCCAATTTAAAATGATATATTTTGTTGTGTGTAAATAATGCTTCAGTAAAGTTGACTTAAAAATCTTTATTGTTGATCATGCCCCTCATAATGGAGATGGTATATTGTAATGATTAATGACTGAAAATTCAAGACTTTCTTTCTTTTATTAAAATTTATAAAATATGAATAATTCAAATATGCAAGCTACAGAAAAAAATTACAGCAGACACTTTTGTGCCTACCATTAAGATAAAACAGATGTAAACACTTCGCCTTATGGAACTCTAAAAAAAGAAAAAACAAAAGAGATAAAACATTACTAGTGCAGGTAAAGCTCCACTTTCATCCTGTCTCCCTCCCCAGAGAAAACCATTTCCCTAAAGTTGATGTTTATTAATCAGTTGCTTGGTTTTGTACATTTGCTATAAAAGTGTATGTCCATAAATAATGCATAGCATTGTTTTGTATATTTTTGAATGTATATAAATGAAATCTACTGCATGTATCTTCTTGAAAATGCTGTTATCATTTAATGTTATTTTTTAGATAACATATATTAATACGGATAGACCTAGCACATCCATTTTAACTACCATGTGAGTAAAACACAGTTTATTTGGCCATTCCATAACTGGAGGAGAGAATGTTGTCCCAGCTTTTTCACTTTTTTATAGTGTGCTGCAGTAAATATCTTCATGTACATTTTTATTCATGAGTACAAGGGTTTAACTAGGATAGACACATAGATGTGGAATAGCTACACTGGAAAATATTACGACTGTTTATGTAGCCTAATGAACCATCCTAAACCTTAGTAGTTTAAAACAGAAGCTGTCATTTATTTTTCTCATGAATCTGCAACTTGGGTAGAAATGACTCATCTCTGCTCTACCCAGCATTATACCAATGATTCTACTGGAGCTGGAGTATCCACATTCAGAGTGGATTGCTTTTATTGCTGGAAAATTGGTGCTGGGTGTCAGCCAGGAGCTTACCTGGGGCTGTCACCTAGGGACTCTCAATTCTTTTGTGTGGTACTCCTTGTGGTGACTTGGACTTTCTCACAGTATGGTGGGTGAATTTCACAAAAGCCCAAGCAGGTGATCAGTGGTGGTGTCTCATCTTCTCCAGCTCTGTGCTGCAAAAATTCTATTTCTGGCAGGTGGGTCAGAGAGTAGTAGAACTCACTTCCCCATTTAGCTCCCGTGAATAGGGCAGGGGCTCTACCTGAGGCACAAAGGTCCAGAAGATTGGCATTCAATTGGCTCTACCCACTTCATTCATAGGACATATGTTCTATTATAGAGAGCAAGATGACAAGACCAGGGCCTGCCATTAACCCCAGTGCCCACTGCTAAAACAAGAGTATCACTCCAGAAGTAGGCCACTGTCCCTGCTCCCAGCTCCAGTGTAGTACTGCAGAAGTTCTGCCCAGAGTCAGTGGCAGGTTATAAGGAGGAAAGTTGTTCAACTCTGACTGAGATGATGAACTTTAAGAAAAATATGAGAAATTCTTCATTCCTAAGGGCATTGTCAAGCCAATAGTGTAGGGCTGGTGGCACAAGCCTGTAATTCCAGCACTTGGAAGGTTGAGGCAGGAGGAACTTGAGTTCAAGGCCATCCTGAGTGACATAAAAAGACCTTGTCACATAACAAAGCAAAACAAAACAAAACAAAACAAAACAGTGGAGAATTCTGTTACAAGCAATTAAGAGAGGCTGGAAACTTCAAGAGACTAGTAGTAGTAAGTACAATGGCAGACCAATCAGAAGTTTAACGGAGAGAAGCCAAGAAAGAGACAATCAAAAAACAAAACAAAACAAAATCTTCCTGGGATTACAGATATTCCTCATTTAACAACCTACCTGTTCAACAACCATTCAAACTTACAATCAAGGTGTACTGTTCGGACTTACATCCCACCACTTGGACTACAACCATCTGTTTCTTACGTACAAGTCTGGATATCATGTTTGTAGAACCTCGATATCTTTTTTGGTACAGTATACCTTGTTTATACATGTCTTAGTTACTTTTCTCATTGCTAAGACAAAATACCCAACAGCAGAAGTTAAAGGAGGAAAGGTTTATTTAGCTCAAGGTTTCAATCCATAATCAGCTGCCTCCAAGGCAGGGTGGCATGGCAGACAGGCTTTACAGAGGAGAAACATTCATGGCAGGCAGAAGGTAGCAAAGCAACAAGAGAGGGACCTTAACAGCATCATTATACCCCTAACTTATTTTATCCAATGACAAGTGCTTTGTAGTCAGAAAAATATTAAGATACTGTGGTGGTTTAATGAGTGGTGGTCAACTAGTAACACCCAACTGGACTGAATCAGTGTGGTTCTGAGTGTAGAGGGCCCATCTGAGAACTGTTGCCAACAACATGAAAAGGAGAACTGGAGAGGAGGAAGTAGGTCCTGTTGGTTCTCCTGAACAAGTGTGTCATGCTAGCTTTCCTGATATGAACTCAGCTGCTCTCATTGAAGGAGCTCAGGAACTTGTTGTCGCTGAGGATGGCTGTGGTACTTTTCAGGAGAGCTCTGATCCTTACCTTGAGTGTCACTTTCTGGCTCCAGTGCAACCTACTGGCACAGATTCTTCACGCTGCTGGCACAGACTTTCTTGCTTCCACCACTGACCTTTGGGCCTTCCCAGTGCAGATCCGTGAAACAGACTTGCATGAGACATTGCCATGGGCTCTAGGCCTCCAGTTGGTCTCGTGGAGGACATTGTCATGAGCTCTAGGTCTTCAGCTGGACTTAGGCATCACATTGCTGTGGGATCCAGGCCCTCAGCTGGATTCTTTAGGCCTCTAGTGTGTGGACAGATTTCCTGCACTCTTTTGTACTTGACTCTTAGGGTGACTGCTATAAAATAATCCTATAAATTATGTGTCCCTTGTAAATTCTGACTATGACAGATGTATAATCTTCATTTCTAATCACAGTTCAGATTATTTAGGAGCTAGAAAGGAAATCCAGACCAAATTCTATTGGGTTACACTTTTCCGGACAATTTCATAGATGATTTTTATGTCCGGGTTGAAGGAAAGGACTGCAAGAGCCCTTCTGTGTCCTAGGCCACTCTCCGTGTTCCTTTCTTTACTGCAGGCTACAACCCTCCCAGGTTCCTCTATTCTTCTCTCCAGAGTTTCTACCCTCCTCTGTGCTCTTCCATACCTGGAAGGAGGCACAGCCTCTTTAGGCGCCCCCGCCCCTTCCTTGGTGTTCCAGATGACCAAGAGCCTGGTACATCTTTTCCTGTAGTCTGTGTTCTGTTGTTGTTTTACACGAAGGGTGAGGGTTCCCTGCTGCAAGTTTTCCTAAACTCTGAATACCAATGGACCGTGGACCCTAGAGAACCAAATTGGCTTTTATCACCTAATCAATTTCACTTTTCTCAGCTCTGCCTCCTTCCCTACTCAATGAATGATGATAGGGGACACTGGCATTTAAAAAGAGTTCATTGATTATGCATTAACATCTGTATGGCAAATGCACCTTCAGCAGCCTCAAGTAGGGCACATTGAAATTCTGATTTAATAACAACAAAAAAGAAATATGTTCTTTGGAGATCCATTTATGTGCCCGAATACCAGAACTATTGAAACATTTGTAACATATTTTATTACCTTAGGAGCTTGCTTTTCTTTAAAGGAAAATGAGCTCTACACATTTAGAGAGGGGCAGCTAATTTCATCCTCTTATATCTAGGTCAATATTAAAAATATATATTTCTAGACCAGGCATGGTGGCGCACACCTGTAATCTCAGCACTCCGGAGGCTGAGGCAGGAGGATAGCCTCAGGTCCACCTGAGCTACAAAGTGAGTTAAAAACCATCCTAAAATGCATAGCAAAACCCTATCTCAAAAAAGACAAAAATAAATAAAATTTTAAATTATTTATATATATATATATATATATATATATATATATATATATTTCTAAAAACCTGTCTTCCAGAATTTGATTTATCTTCCTTGTGTAGTTTTGTGCTAACTCACCATAGACAAAGCTAAATCAAAGAATTAAGACAAGTATTTCTTCAGCTCATTTAGGGCCAACCAAAAGAGTCATTTCCTTTTGACTCTTGAAACTTAGCCTCTTTGATGCATCCTTAGGTGTTGCTTTCTGGAAAAGAAAGGCAAGATTAATAAAACATTCAAATCTATGAATTTACTGTTCGTGTACCCTGAGGCCAAGACTGAAGGGCTCTGTGATCAAATCCCATAATCAAAATAATAAACCCTCTCCAAATAATTCAGAGACTCTTATCCTGCCATCCATGAACCCGTAGGGGCTCAAACAGACTTCATGAAGACTTTGATCTCCCCAAAATTGTGTACTAAATTGTGTGTGGGAGTGGAGGTTGGGGCTGTGAGCATTCTTTTGGAAAGGAAGCCCTAGCTTTTGTCAGATTCTCCAAGGTATTTAGAACCTTTAGCAAAATGGCTGGCCTGGTAGATCAAGAAAAATGGTTAAGCCTCTGCTTCTATGTATAAAGACCTAGGGTTCAGTCCCACACGAGTGGGAAGCTTTGTAAGGGGCTAAAATTCATGAAGAAACCATGGCTGTCAACAGGCTGTGACTCACCAAGTGTTATCCAAAATGGCATGCATGGATCCTGGGTCCCAGACTCAGCAGAAGTATTGTGATGTCCTACACAATGTGCCAAATATGGGCACTGATGGATGAACTTGGGTAGGCAAATCTGACAGTTTACCTCTCTATATATAAACTTCTAGAACGCTGCAAAATGCTGACAGAATAGCATATGTACTATGGTCCACAACTCAGTATCTTGGTTTCTGCATATCTCTTGGGCTGCTGATGTGGGATATGAAAGTTACAAAGGAAAAAACAATTTTTAAAAATAGCACCTAATATCTACTAAGTGTTTACTCTGTGTTTAGCACTGTGTTCAGTGTTTTATTTATATAATGTGTCATGATGACCCTATGAAGTTTGTTATAAGCTACATTGTACTGAAAAACTGAGGTGTAAAACAGAGGTCGTGACTATTCCAAGGTCATATGGCTGTTAACAGATGAAGGTGTCGATACTGACAGAATTTACTATGCGACTATACTGACCTCCACCTCTCCCCCAAACTTTCCCCCCCACTTGGAGTGCCTTCTCCTACATTTACCAGGTACAGTCTGAATATTCTCTATATATGCTTACCAGCCTAACCAAAAAAAGAATAAGAAAATCATTTTATGTACTTACTATGTGCCAAGCACTGTACCAAGCAGTTCTTTTATTATTTTTATTTTTAAATGAAAGCAGAATAAAAATGATACAAAATTTCAAAACAAAATAATAGGAGATTAACAATGGTTAATATACTGTGTTGTCATTTTCAACGTAGTAGCTCAGATTGTTTTTTTTCTAGATTAGTAGCCATTTTATTATAGCCTTATAGTGAGATGGGTTTTTTAATTTTAAAAACAGAAAAAAAACCAAGATGACACAGAATTTCAAAATAAATTATAGGTGATTGACACTGGTTAATATATTGCATATTGTTATCTTCAAAGTAGTTGTTCAAATTACAAGATATTGGTGTGAAAAATATAATGAAACAATGATAGCACAAATTGTTCTTTGTGATGAACTAACAGAGATTAGTAGTATAGTTATCTATCTGTATATATGTAAATATATCTATGAATAAATATATGAATATATATATATAATCTTTTCCTTTTTTTCTTTTCTCCTTTCCCCTATTCCAGTTGTTCTTTCCTTTTGAGCAGTTTCTTTCCCTTTCACAATATGTGTTGTACATTTTGCATCTTATTTACTCTTTCAGTTTTCTACACTAGGGAGACAATATGATATTTATACTTGTGAGTCTGATTTACTTCATTTATGAATATGATCTCAATTTACATCCATTTACCTATAAAAGCCTCAAGTTTATCCTTCTTTGTAACTGAATAGTACTCTATTGTATAAAAATACCACATTTTTTTTATCCATTCCACAATGGTTGGCCATTTGTGTTGTTTCCAATATTTACCTATTACAAATTGCGCTGCTGTAAACCTGGGTGCAGATATAACGCTGGGGCATGATGTTTTCAATTCTTCTGGGAAAATGCCCAAAAGAGGAATAACTGGATTTTATGGGACATCCAGTCCTACTTTTTGAGGACTCTCCACGCTGATCTCCACAGTGGTTGTACCATCTACACTCTCAGTAACAGTGGAGAAGAATTCCTTCTTTCCCACAGCCCTGCCAGCAATTTTTATTTGTTGATTTCTTGATGACAACCATTCTTTCTGGAGTGAGATGGAATATCAGTGTTCTGTTAATCTGTGTTTCTCGGATGACCAGTGATATTGAACATTTATTCATATATTTATTTACCATTTGTATTTCTTCATCTGAGAAGTGAGTGTTCATATCAGATGCCAATTTTTGGACTAGATCTTCTGAATCTGAGGTGCCAGAGTTTTTTGAATTCCTTATATGTTCTAGATGGAAGTCCTTTGTCTGAGGGATACTTGGCTAACCATTTTTCCCATTCTGTTGGTTTTCTTTTCCCTCTGTTGGTGATTTCTTTTGAGGTCCAAAAACTTTTTAAAAAGATGAAATCTCAGCTGTTGATTCTTTAAAGTACTTCCCATGCAGTTTGCATTTTGTTCATAAACTCTTTGCCTACCCCTATGTGTTCATGATTTCTATCAAACTTGTCTTCCAGGATATTTAGTGCGTCTGTTTACATATTTAGATCTTTCATCCATTTTGACTTTGGTTTAGTGCATGGTGATAAACATGGATCTAGTTTTAGTCTTTGGCATGTGGAAAGCCAATTTTTCCAGCACCATTTATTAAAGAGGCTGTCTTTCTTCCAGGGAAAATGTTTGACCTCTTTGCCAAAGATAAGGTGGCTGAGTGTGTTTGTAGTTGTGTCTGAATCTTCTAACGTGTTCCATTAATCTTCAGGTCTGTTTTTTGCCAGTGCCATGCTGATTTTATTACAGTAGCTTTGTAGTATAATTTCAAGTCAGGGATTTTGACGCCTCCTGCCTTGCCTTTGTTAACCAGGATTGCCTTTGCTATTCTTTGTCTCTTCCATTTCTCAATGCATTTTAGGAATGTTTTCTCTAGAGGTGTTCCAATGGTATTTTGGAACCTCAGGGGAACACCGGCCAGCCACGCAGAACACAGAGGTACGCAGCCCAGCCCAAATCAGCCCAGGACCCCAGAGCTGCTCACCGGGAACTGAGCAACATAGCTGCAGGGACCTGGAGAGCTTGGGCCCCCCCCACACCAGAGTGCCGAGCGCACTCCAGCTCCATTCTTCAGTGGAGTGGCTCGAGTGTGCGACATCCCACAGCTCACGTGCAGACCCCGCCATGAAGCAGGGTTGCTCCCCGCACTATAGGCCTAGGACCTGCCCAGGCTTGCCCCGCAGGCATAGCTGTTGGGCTGAACTTGCGGACAGAACCAGGGTCGGGTCC
Source organism: Dasyprocta punctata (assembly GCA_004363535.1). NCBI lineage: Eukaryota > Metazoa > Chordata > Mammalia > Rodentia > Dasyproctidae > Dasyprocta > Dasyprocta punctata. Next base: position 17,361 of record RJWM01037209.1, read on the forward strand.
GCATCACTTGCGGTGCCCTGCCTAGCTCCCTGGGACCAGGAGGCCTTGGCCCCCACCCAGTTAAGGAGGAGGCTCCACCCACACGCCCTGGGAGGTCGCCCTTCCTTGCTGAGCACGGGACCCAGCCTACCGGGTCCCGCGATCCTGCACGCTGCAAGAATCAGAGCAAACCTCAGGGGAACGCCGGCAAGCCTCCAAGGACACAGAGCTACATAGATTCCAGAAGAAAATGACAAAACGAAAGAC
>RJWM01037210.1:0-17731 GCA_004363535.1 Dasyprocta punctata
CTGGAAAGAAAATAGAAGAAATCCTCCAAATTGGATCAGAACACAAATTAACGTTATAGTTCCCCAGAAATGTTAACTCATTCCTGCAAAGCCAATTTTTATGCTGCGGCCTTTTCTTAGAAGACGTCCTCCTTGAAGATCTATCTTCTTCCATGTTTGGACCTTGTCAACAGAACATGGCTAGAGAAGGACGCGGCAGGACAGACGTGTGTTTTATCTGAAGTCTACGTTACTTTGGTCCTGCCACGCTACCTCTACAGTCTTTGAAAACAGTGGATCAGAATGTTATGGACATGCTTGCACCACATATATAGAGCCTCCTGCACCTTTTAAGTAGATTAATAGTCCCAAGTCATTTGAGGTAACCTTTCTTCGTAGATGGGGATTTAGAGACACACATTATAATGTTATACTCATCTTTTCACTTTGTTTTTTAGATTAGTTTCAAAATTTGTATTAATACATGTTTGCAGTACATAATGATTAGATTTGTCATGAGGAGTTTGTCCAGGTACACAATATACCTTATTCTTTTTATTTCTCCTTCCTCTCCACATTTTTCCTACTCTGTCCATTTCTTGGACCTCTGCCTATTTGCAAAGAATCTATATTCCTGTTTCTTATCATCTTTTATTTTTCTCTGTATTTACACTTCAGGTTTCTCATGTGAGAGAAATACCTCTCATGTGAGAGATATTTAAGGTTGTGTGTCTGATTTGTTTCACTTAACATTGTCTATTCACTTTAAACCCTTTGAACAACTCTGCCATCAAGTAACCAATTTGGTTAATGTGAATTTATTTTACCTTCACTCAGACGTGTCTGTTTTCAGGTGGAGGAGAAAGTCATTGCTTGGTATTCATTTTAATGTGGTATGTTAAGGAAGGGGCATTATGGTTGACGTGTGTGACGAAAGTCCACCTATATCATGTCAAATCTTGTATTTCTTGAAGAAATTTATTTGATTTAGTTCTCATCTTTCTCCTTTCTGACTGTCAAGGGGCAGAGTTTCCAGTTATCCAAGCTAAAGGGATTGGATCAGGTATGGGCATCTCACCTAAGCTGTACTACTGATTTGGCCTTTCTGGTACAGGAGACTGTTAATTATTATCCAAAAAGGAATTCTCTCTTTTTTTCTTGGAAAGACAGTTGTATGGGTAAACATTAGTGACACTCTTAGTCACTGAATGCTGTTCTTTTGCCTAAGAATGAATTGAAAAAAAAAAAAAAAGGAGCTACAAGTTTTGGAGAAAGGTTGGAACACTTAATGGCATCAGTTGAATCCTTTGATTTAGCTGTAGTCACCCTGGAGTGCTGTTTGGGGCTGATTCTGCTTTGGTCTTTGACCTGGGGATTGTCCCAAAAATGTTGGAAGTTGCTGCAGTGCAAACCTGAGCAGAGCTGACCAGGCCTTCCCAGTCTTCCGTGGGGACCAGTATTAGCTGTCCAGGGTCCAGCTGCATTTACAGAGCCAGCAAATAATACTGGTGGAAGTAAGGAGAATTCCAACCTCTTGGGTAGTAAGTATCTTTTGGATGGCAGCCTCCCAAAACAGACACACTGTTGAAGCTAACGACTGTAGGAGAAGAAACCCTCAGAAACTAATTAAAGTCAAGAACAATATAGACATTTGTCCTCAGTGTGGTCACCTAAAATTGAAACATGACCTCTGTGGCTATTGGTATGAGAAAGTGTGAAAGGAAACAGCAGAAATCGCACGACATACAGGGAAAAAAGAAGGGTCCCTTTCAAGCTTCCTCCCACAGTGACTTTGGTCTTGTACCGAAGGAGAAACACCATTTGGATGTGATCAAAGCCAGGGGACTATTGAGCAAGACAAGAAGCATCTATCCTGGTTCACCCAGAACTGACCTCCAAAATGTTAAAAAGGGAACTTCACAGTAAAACATTTCTTCTCAAGGAAAGAAGAAGCTTTGTTTCTATATTGTTGTGCTTGTTTCATAAAGCATCAAGGTAGTTTATAGCATAATTTATAAGCAGTTTTATGTGAGATATTTTGAAGATTGTGAATAAACACTGCAATTGTTCATGCAAAGATTCAACGGATTAATGTCTGTTACTATTATGCTGTCTGGTTTTCAGTAAATATAAACATAAAACTTCCAGAACAAAAATAAATAAAAATCGCAACAAAACAAAGCAGAACTTCTCCTTGGAGAAATGGCTCATTCCAGGAATGGAAGTACAAGGTAAGCGAGGATGTGAGAAAATGAGGATGTGCTCAGAAAATAATGGGAGTGTGTCAAACGGACATAGGAACTAACTTGAAAAATGCCCCAATGGCCAAATCTGGAACTATTTCTTTTTTGCCAAAAAAAAAAAAAGACAGTGATGGATTATAGCTCATAGAACAAATATCTGTGAGTCTGTACTGACCAAAATAAATAAGTGAAAGCAAATTAGAGAGGTGGGAAAGCTCTTCCTTACAGTAGAATTCCAGTTAATAAATGTAAGCTGCATGGTGGAAGTACAAACTCAACATTTGTTTGTGCTAAACACCCACAGCGATAATTATTACCTGCACAATTTTATGTATATTTTAAAAACAATCAGCCCTCTGGGTAAGTGATTCTTCTTATTTTAAACTTTATCATATTTTCAAAAAGGCTGCCTTATTCCAGAAAAGACCTAAGGCAGAATATTTGAAAGCTGACCGCGGATTAGGAGATATAATGACAAAATACCAGAAAACGTTGTGGTGTTTTTGCCTTAAAAGCACACACTAGAACTTGGTAATTACATGGTGCAGGAGGGCATGCCAATTAGCCTCAATTTGGATGTCTAAAAATAATTAGATTTGATAGATAGTATGATCAAATAAACCAAATAGCTGACACATTTTTCTCCCAATGGGATCTATCTATTCTTGGTTTGAACCTTTAATAAATGGTTTTTCTGTAGTGAAGTAGTTTAAATGTAAGGAAAAGCAAACAGTAGAGCATGTTAAAATATCCATTAACTAAACTTCCTGAAAGGGTATAAAATGCCTCCAGCTGCCAAAAAACAATTAGGCTGCAAATACGCCTTTGGTTACCTAACCACACATTCCCTAAACATTTAGTTCTAATTAATTTTCTTCATTACACAACAATGCCTCTCCTAATTACACTAGAGAAATTCTATAAACCTACTAGCTATTCAAAGTCTTTATTGCACAAATGATTCTGGTAGGTCTCTATTATAAGTAAACCCTCACTCTTTAATTTATACACACCTCATCTCAGCAGATACAGCTACTTAGTAAACCCTTGACAGCCAGGCAAACTAATCCTGTATGTGACCATATTTCAAATTAGTAATTTTAGTGAGATGGAACATCAAGGATGAATAATTTAAAACATATCAAAGTAAAGGTGAAAAGCACGAGCTTAGGAAACATGTAGCACCTGGCTTCATACATATGTTGCCAAGGCTTGTGATCCCCGGTTCAGCATTAGAACTTGACTCAAAGGAATGAAACCCTTGTGCTTTTGCTGAACTCTTAAGTGCAAAAGGTAGGATTGGCAGTCTCTAGGCGCCAGAAGCAATTCAGCGAGTATGAGACTATAAAGGGCTGAATGGGTCACAGAACCAAAAAGTCTTTAATGGTAGGCAAAGACCATCGCTCAATAAATGAGGAAATCAGAACACAGTGAGATAATACAGTGACACATGCTCAAGGTCTTACAATTCACATGGCAGAGATGGGAGTAGAAGGAGGATCTTCAATTTCTAGACTAGCGCTGTCTACACAATGCAGTGCTCCTCGACAGACAGTACAGTACAGTTTATCAAAGCCTGTAAGCTGACTGGTGACGTGTTTGAACATTAGGCAAAAGTCTGATCCCTGCTAAGTCATTATTGGTTTCCTTTTCCAACCACATACACACATATGATCTTAGTTATCAGGGTTTCAGAAGATGAAATGTGAGCCAATTTGTACAAACACATCCTTAACACTTATTTAAAACTCAACGCCAGCTGATGGTATTTTAGAAGGTACTTCTTATTCCCACAATATGTTGATTAACCAACCACTTCAGCACAGGCTTAGCAACCTGTTTCTGATTCTTTTTTAAAAATATGAATATCCTTTCATGATATTAGGTTGAAAAATAATGAGTTTTGCTACTCAAAGTGCTCTGTGAGTCAGCAGCATGATTATCACTTGGGACATTATTAGTGCCTAGACTTACAAGCAGAATTTACATTTTAACAAAATCCCATGGCAAATTAAATTCACAATGAATTTTGAGCAGTGTGGTTCTGGAGCAGTGGTCCTCAAAGTTCAGCACGCATCAGGTTCATCTGTGAAGGACCCTATCCCCAGAGTTGGCTCCCCAGTACATTGGAGCTAAGGCTGAGAATTTTCATTTCCAGCAAGTGTCTCAGGAGGGTTCTGAGACAAAACCTTCTTGACTTCTGGCACTGAATCTTTGCTGTATCTGGGAGAGCTGGCTAGAGATTTTTTTTTTTTTGGGCGGGGAGACTTATTTTGATGAAGATTTTGGTAGCTAAAGATATCACCGTCACCGCTGTTCATACAGTATGGACTTGTGCAGTTGCTTTCAGATGACTTCAGAAATTCTTACCTAAGAACCACAAGCCAGCAGTTCAGTTTTAGAGGGAGGTTATTAAATAGTGTAGATCTCTGGTTTCTAGTTAGAAAAAAAAAAATAAACTCACGTTTGTGGGTCTTCGAAGAGGCTCAGAAGTCTGTATCTGTTTTTGAAAAGCACCCAGATAATTCTGAGACAGGTGACCCACGGGCTAACTGGGAGCAGTATTGATGTAACTGATGAACATTGTAGGGGAAGAGCAGAATGGGCCCTCTCAGCAGGGGGGTATCAGTGCTCTTCCAGTGTGGCAGCAGGTGCTTCTCCTAATCTAGCAATTGAGAAAATCAGTCAGCTGGACCTTTTCCTTAGCGATGCCCCAGTAAAGCCTGCAGACTCCTTCTTTCGTAATCACATCTGGGCAACAGTGAGCACTCTGGCCCTTGTGCTCTTCTATCTATTTATTCCTCTTAAAACTTTAATTAACCAGGTGTAGCCATCCATCTGGTTAATATGAGGCTACACTGTTAATTTGTGAGTGAAGCGAAAAGGCTGCAGACAACAAACAAAGTAGCGAGGGGCTCAGGAAGATAATGTTGACCTCCAAGTCTTTGCAAGGCAGAGTGAGGGAAGAGGAATTGTTCCTTGTTTGTTCTGAGACAGAATCTCTCTATGTAGTTCAGGATGTCCTTGAGCTCACTATATAGCCCAGACTGGCCTTAAAGTGGCAATCCTCTTTCCTCTCTCTGCCTCCTGAGTGCTGGGACTACAGGCATGCACCACCACACCCTACTAATTTGTCTTAATAAAAAAAATGTTATTTGGTGGTGAAAGGGGATACAGACAGCTCTTGGTACCCATATGACTTGCCCCAGGTCAGCTCTGAACTTAGTATTTCTAGTGTAAAACAGGAAGACAATAACACTTAGTTTTCATCTCAGGGAAATGAGGAGATTCCACGAGAGCAAATCAGACAGAACACAGTAAAATGCAACAGAAATCTTTTGTTAGTTTTTGAGCAGCATTTCTTTTTCATTTCATACAAAGTACAGGTGAATATTTTCCTATTTCATGAAGACCCGACATTTCACAATTAGTGTTTTCTTTTCTAGCTAGCAGATCATGCACTTTTATTACATGATAGCTTTACTATCTTTAGTCATCCAAGTGAGTTTTGTTTTGCTTTCAGTTTATTCAATAATACAGCATATTCCACAGTCACATCCAATCTAATTCTTAAATATTAACCTGCATTGAAATCACCTGAAAAAACCATGCAACTGGGTTCAGCCCCAGAGTTAGTGTCAGTAGATGTAGAAGAGGTCTGAGAATTTTTATTTTTGGTTAGGTCACTCTCTTTCATAATTATGCTTGTTACAGCATTTTGAGAAACACTGTGTTAAAAGAGTACTTTCCTTGATTATAAAATACGGGCCGAGTATCCCTAATCTGAAACCTGAAATGCTCTAGAATCTGAAAGTTTACGAGTGCTGATATGATGCCTCAAGTGGAACATTCTATACTTGACCTCATGTGAGAGGTTGTAGTCAAAATTCAGCCACTTTGTGCAAAATTACCTTCAGACCATGTGTGTAAAGTGTGTATGAAAGATAAATGAATTTTGTGTTTAGAATTGAGTCCCATCCCCAAGATGCCTCATTCTGTCTATGCAAGTATTCCAAAATTTGAAACAGTCCAGATCTGAAACACTTCTGGCCCTAAGCATCTTGGATAAGGGATACTCAATTTGTATAAGCTTTTCATTCTTTAGAGAACCTAATATCCTCCGCCTCAGATTTCTACTCCTGGGTTCCAACTTGGGAGAAAATCAGACTCCAGATTTAGAGCTGAATGAGGTAGCAGAAAACATGCACCTGTGACCTTGGGTGCTCTTCTGTAAGACACGCTGTGCTAAGCGTGGTTTCTCTCTTCTGTGTGTTCTTTTAATTCTAAACAGCCTTCCAGTTACCCCAGGAGTTTACAATCAAACTGGGGAGACCAAAGAGACCCTATAAAACACTTTGTGAATAATTACTGAGCAAAATAAACTATAAATGCAAAACAGCACTGCCTAAAGTTCCCAGGTGAGATAGCAGCCACATTCCTGAAAGGAGAAATTGGGATTTACATCCTAAATGCTGAGAAAAGCTATTTTATCAGTTCAGCCTTTTTACAGCCAGCTTGAGGCAAATCTGACTTTCATTCAGTCAGAGATGGGATACAACTTGGAACTCACCACCTTCACTGTGTAACTACCCTAAGTTTGAAAGTAGTCTCTGAATGTGATCTGCACGTCACATGTAGCAGGGTTGCCTCTGAAACCTGTTCCCTATGCATATTAATGATGGCTTACCATTGTTCTGATTGCCAGAAAAAAAAAATTACTGGTTCTGTGGCTGCCTTGACCTGGGGCAGGGGATGATGCAATTACCCATGGACACAGGGATAAAAAATGACCACCAAAGTAGAATCTTAGGAGCAAGGTCTTGGAAACTCCTGTCACCAGAGCCTCAGATAAATTTCATTTGTTTTGAGGACAGCCTTTGCCAGCTTCTTCCCCACCCTATCCAGCACATTGAACTTTGAGATTACTATATTTTCCTTGAGGCAACTCTGTGCATAGACATTAATAAGCTGTAAAGAGGAGTTTTGTTTTCAAGATTTTCAGTTTCTGGGTAGCTATGAGGTCCCAGCAGAGCCTTGATCTTACCTGTCACAAGAGCCTTTTGCACCTTCAAAGGACACAAGGACTCATGCTGCACAAATTCTTTTGGCAGCAAGGACAGACTCAAATGTAAGTATGAGAGAAAAGGGATCCAAAGGGAGAGGAAAGGCTCAGGTTAGTGGGTGATCGGAACAGCCATGCTGTAGCTGATCCAGTCGTAAGGACCATAATAGACTAGATTAAGAGGTGAACTTGCCTTTGATTGTTTTCTTTTGAGGTATTGGGGATTGAACCTTTATAAATTTGATTTCTAAAAAGAAAATCGTTTTCATTAACCCAGTTTATCTCCAAAGAGTATGGGATGTGATGAGTGTAGGTAGTGTGGTCTAGTTGTGAGCTGCGGAATCCAGCAAAGTTTTTTTTTCTTGAGTTCTATTGAACTGCTTTGTAAAGAGGAAATTAACACATATTCCATAATGACACTTCTAAAATTAGCAATAAATGGAAAGGTATGTAATCCAACTGAGTTTATCTGAGAATGGTTACTCAGTTTATGCTGGTGAGGAATTTCTGGTTATTAAGCAATTGGAGCCATGCTCTGCATATGCTACCTACGAATTTTGACCTGATATACAGGTATCATTTTCCACCAAAATATATTTCCTGAGCCGATTTTAAAAAATAGTTTCATCATTTCCTATTTTATTGATATTATGGTTTATGTAAGTAGTCATAAATAATAGGCTATGGTATCATTTGATGATTTCCAAGAAGACTTCTTTATTTTACACCAAAAGGATTGTTTTAACTTTTTTTTTTTTTTTTTTTTTTTGGCACCGGGGATTGAACTCACAACCTCGCGCCTGTCAGACAGGAGCTTAAGTCACTGAGCCAAACCCCCAGCCCTAGTTTTTTGAGTCAGGGTCGCACTGTGTAGCTCAGGCTGGCCTTGCGCTTGCCTAGTAGCCCAAGCCAGCCTTGAACTCACAATGCTCCTCCTACTTCAGGCTCCCAAGTGCTGGGGTTAAATCAACAGATGTTTTGATTAGAGTAGATTCTTCATTTACCCCCTCTGGGCCACTGAAGTTTTCATTTCATGCTTAGAGGTCTGCTGAAAGCAAATGCAACAATCTAAACACCCTATATCTCATTAATTAATTTATTTATTCAAAATATATTAAGGGAATTATGGTGCCTGAGTCATAAATCCTGTCTTCCATGGGCTGTACTCTGAAGAAGCCCGTGAGCAGTATCCAAGGAAAAATGAATATATAATAAGTAGAGATAAGACTCACTTACATCAATCTAGACGTACTTGTCTTAATAGGAGACACGTTTGTTGTATTAAAAACTCTATAATTGTCCAGTCAAGAAAGAAGACTAATGAGCAGTTATTTTGAAGACAACAAGCAGCATTATGGTAGCCTTTGTTGATTTCCTATTATCTCATTTTGAAATTCTGTATCACACTGTTTTGTTTCAATTGACTTCATTCTGTTTTCTTCTCTTTAAAATAAAAATATCATAAAAAAAGAAAAAAAAGGAAAGTACACTAAGGTCAGGCATGGTCAAACACGGTACTTCAAGGGGAGGGACTGAAGGACTCTGTCCTCTACACACAACACTTCCTTGTGAGACACAAGTGGTCCTCGGGGTTCCTCTCCTATCTACCATGCAGTGGGTTTCTATAGATTGCTGCATGATAATTTTAAAATTGGGTGGAGAATTCCTGGACTATTTTCTAAGGCAGATAATTTTGTTTACAGTGGCCTTGCCTTTGACATGGTACCTATTTGATTGTGATGTTTTTCTATTTTCTTTCTTTTTTCTTTCTTTCTTTCTTTCAGTGATGCATTTATATGGTTATGGGCAGTGTTAGGGGTCTTGTTTCTCTTTCCAAATTGAGAAGAATGCTGTTTTTTGCATATTTCTGGGGTCAAACAAATCAAAAAAGAGGCCAACAAAAGCCTTCCCTTCAGGAGGCACTGCCTCGCTGCACACGCATTGTGGGCAAAAGCTGGACCTTTTATCTCAAGAGAAAGTGACAGATCCTGATAGTATCTACTCTGTGAGACAACGGATGAAGAGAAACCCATCCCAAAGGTAGTTATGATACCTCATTGGGCTTTCAGATATTCTGTTCATAGATGAGCTGCTAATTAACTAGAAATCTGGCTCCCATAAGGTCAATAAAAGACTGACATTTTTTGAGAAGTAAATTTTAGAGTGATTTTTGGGTCACTTAAGAGAGCAGTGAAGCATTTTGCTTTCTAATCCAAGTTCTTTTCTGTTAGTGCTAAAGTTAAAAATCTCCATGATCCATTATGTTTTTAAACATCACAAAGAATTTTCTCATCCTTTTTCTGTAATTCAAACCTATGTAAGTTTAAAGAGAGTGACAGTCATATCTTGGATTAGCTTGTGTCAACCCATATGGCTTTTGCATATTTTCATTGCACTACACTTTTATTTCATAATCAGCAGAAATTATCCTGACTCTTATATAAACATTCCTCAGACAAAAACTAAAATCAAAATAAAATGACGATTATCACATTTCAAACATTGCCCTATTACATGAAATATCTTCTTACCTCTGTCTTTAGGATAGGGAAGTGCGAATTCAAACCTGGGTTTGTCTGAGCATTGTAGAATCTGTTTTCTTAGAGTGGCATGGTTACATTCTTGTGAGTTTAAAAAAAAGTGACTGGATAAATCCTGAGGGGTATTATGTAGGATCTGTCTGGGAGAGGTTGTCCAATGTATGAAAAACTTTCTAGGGTCTATCTTTTAAGCTGATAGGAAAGGAAATGATAAATTGAAATGAGACCTTTCAGAAGTTCTGACAGACCCTGCGGCCTGGCCCTCCACACTGACACAGGATACAGGGTCTTGAGCAGGAGCTCAGTGATGTACTCCAGCTCCCTGTGTGAGGGGTCAGGTGCAGGCCTGCAGGGTTTCCACAGGGGACGCTGGGCTCGAAGCTTCCCGAGTGCTTCCTTGAGTAGGGTAAGCAGGAAATATGTTTAACAACCAAACTTCCTTTTTCACTTTTCTGAACTACAGATTTAATGGATATCGTGTGACAAGTTTCATCAAGGATTTATGTTGCCTTCCTTGTGTTCTTTGAGAAAATGCCAGTGAATCCATGTATATGGAATATATGCGTAATATACACATATATATTATCCATTTGTTAGCCTGCCTCACTTCATAAATGTCAAGCTTTTCAGACCTCTTTCGGGAACAACTGTGCTGTTTGTAAATTAGTGACATGACTGTCAGTAAAGTCAAGCCTATTGGTTCAATGATAGAACTCTCATACCTAACACTGAACATGATATCAAGTCAGTTCTGGATGCAGATGAAACTAGCATGTCAAGGAGATAAAAAAATTTATCCTTTTTCTTACTTTTTTAAGAAGGAAAACTCATTGTAGAAAACAACAACAGCAAAAAGAAAAGTAAATCATACAGACAAAAAATTTTCATCTCTGACTATTAGAGAAATGCAGATTAAAACAACATTGGAATACTATCTTACACCAGAAATAATGGCTGTCATCAAGAAATCAAACAATGACAAATGTTGGAGAGGCTTTGTGTATGCGTATGTGTATATTGTTGGTAGGAATGTAAACTAGTACAACGAATACAGAAATTCATATGGAGATTCTTCAAAGAACTAAAGCTAGAAATTCCATTTGGCCCAGGCATTCCCCTTCTGGGGTATCTCCCCAAAAGAATTAAAGACATCATATTACAGTGATGCACGTATATCCGTGTTTATGGCAGCACAATTCATAATACAGTAGCTAAATCTTGAAAGTGGCTTGTAGGTCCATCAACAGATGAATGGATAAAAAAGTATGTCATTTGTGCACAATAGAATCCTCACACATGGGCAGCCTTCTCTACTGACAGACTGGTACATCTGCTACAATTGATGAATGTACATAGATATATCATTATCACTCAGATCCTTAGTGTACATAAGCTTCACTCTTGGTATTGTAGAGTCTATGGGTTTTGACAAATGCATAATGACCTGTGTCCCCCAACATAGGATAAAGAATGATTTCACTGACTGAAAAATTCTCTATACTCAATTCACTCCTCTCTGCCTCCCAGCCCCTGATGATCATTGATCTTTTTACTGTCTTCATGGTTTTGGCTTTCCCAGAATTTTATATAGTTGGAATCTTACAAGTCTGTTCACTTTTAAGGATGGAGCTCATGTGTGTGTGCACACACACACGCACACACACACACACACACACACACGCACACACACACACACATGCGCACGAAGCAGAGTGAGAGTGGGAATTGTCAGCTGTGATCAGTGCTACAAGCTAACTTCATCAGCTATCTCATTAGGCTACCCCAGGTATCAATATTGTAAGATTCTTCCTTGGGCTGGTCAGATTCCCTCGAGGGGTCTTTTGCCATTTTCTGCCAAGAGAACATAATTTAGGATGTCAACATTGCTATTGACCTGGAGGAAGAAGGCTGGGGTCTCACACATTTGTTTGTAAACTTTCTCTGAATTTCCCTGTTTTTGCCAGAGAATCTTGCCTGGGACTCTTCCTCCCACTAGCCTTGTGTTCATGGTGGAGAGCAGACACTGTGACTCTGATTACAAAACAGGCTCTATCAATTTTCTAGTTTTTTGGTTCTATTCTTACATGAATTTCCCTAATATAGCTAATGTCATAGATTCCTGGCTTCTTGGGTCTCCCTGCTACCAGCTTAGTATTATGTTTTCCCAGGTTTGCTGGAGCAGTTACCACTTAATTGGTTTTTCAGAGCCTACAACTTCATTTTCTTTCTCTTTTCTCTTTTTTGTTCTTGGGGATTTATGTCTTTTTCCTTTAGAATCTCTTTACTAGGGATACTGAGAGTTTGGAGGAGGAGATAATAAGATATAATATGTATTCTGTAATAGCTGAATTTTATTGAAAGTGTTCTGACACTTTCTTTGTGTTATGTTTTTATTCCCATGTTGGCAAAGTATGCTATTGCTTAAGAAGCCCTCCTTCCAATTTATCTTTCTGCTCCATCTTTCAGTGGAGGTAGGCAGGTTTCCGTTCAAATAATGACTCTGCTAATACTATCTTTGCAGTCCAGGGAAAGTCATTTCATCTCTCCTAGCCACAACTTACTCACTTTTAAAATGGTCTCATCTGAATGATTTAAGGATTGACTGAGAGCATACTCCCATCGTACCACTACAGGGACCTGCCACATAGTAGGTACTCAGGAAATGACTGCCCTTTGCCTTGTTTCTCCAGTTCAATATGTGAGTGCAGGAATTGAGACTATTTTTTAAATCCTGATTTCTGTAAAAAGAAATTTTAGGCCTCACTTGGGTGCGGTCTTCTGACATCCAATGTGGAGTGACCCAATCCATGGGTGGGACCGATAGCAGCTCTCATTCATTCATTTCTTCATTCACTCATTCAACAAAAAATGCTCATTGTGTGAAGTTTTTAAAAATAAATGGTATGTATTCTGTCTGTAAATCACTAAGTACTTCAGAATCTCAAAGAAGGACATTCTTTCAAAGTAAGAATATGTAATTAAGAAAATACTCTTGGCATTGTCTGATAGCCAATGTATTTTGCAATTGCTTGATTATAAATTGTTTAATCCAAACCATATTCTCTTTGCTGACTTGATTTCAAAATTTGTTCTGCTTATTTTTGTTTGATTCTTAAATTTTAGTTTTCTTTTGCTTCCTTTTTTTTTCCTCTTCCACAGCATTTCCTTTTCCCTTTCTCCCTCCGTCTTTGCTTGGTGAAGACACTAGGTAGTTGTCCAACAGAGTTCCACCTTCTGGAGTGGGCTTCCTGATGGTGCCAGCACGTGTGCTTGTCTATTTGCACTATTCCATGTACGTGGAAGGCAGAGCGAGGGGCACATCAGTTTCATGTCAGTTTGCTCGCCTGCTTTTGAAAAATATGTTATCCTGGTACCATGTAGCTTATGTTTCACTGCTTCATGTGCCACATAATGTTGTTTACTTCTAATTTTTTAGTACATGTGCTGCTGAAGTGAGCACTGTTGTTTAGCTCCTAGTGATTCTAACATCTATGAGGATTCAGGTGGTGATAGTTTTATCCTTTCCCATTAACATTTTTTTAATCTTTTCATTATCTATCGATGATTGTTATAAATTCTGCCCTCCCCACAAAAGGTTGAAATTTTAAATGTTGTTGTCTGAGAGTGCATTCTTATTTGGAAATAAGGTCTTTGCAGATGTCATGAAGTTCAGATGAGGTCATTAGGGTGGATATAATCTAATATGACTGATGTCTTTATAGTAAGAAAATGTCACATGACGCCAAAGACACACAGGGAGAGAGCCGTGTGGTGACAGGAGCGGAGTTTGGAATGATGCAGTTGAAAGCCAGTGTAGCACTAGGACTGATAGAGCCACCACCAGAAGGGAGAAAGAGGCAAGGAAGGATTCCATGGAGAGTCTCAACAGGGGCATAACCCTGCTGACACCTTAGGTGCTGCCCTTCAGCTTTCAGAACTGTGAGAGTAAATTTTTGTTCTTTAAGCCTCCCAGTTTGAAGTACTTCACTATAGCAGTGTCAACAAACTCAATCAAAGATTATTGCCTGGACTGGCTGTTTCATTATAGGTTGAGAAATGGTGATTTTTGAATTCTATCATTTCTTTTACTTTTATTAGGTGAAACTCTTGGATAGAGTCACCTTTTCTCTTTCTCAAAAACTTCGTTGCTTTGAAATCTGTTTTCCTTCAATGGTGTAATATATGCTGACCTCTTTTTTTTTCTTCTTTTCATGATCACGTTCCAGAGTAATGAGCTGCTGGAATAGCAACATTCTGTGATGTCCAATAAATGTATTTAATTCCCGTCTTTCCTCTCCCCTTTGAATATATTTTGGATTTATAAGGAGAGCTTATTTATTTATTTATTTATTTATTTATTTATTTATTTTTTTGCGGCACCAGGGATTGAACTCACAACCTCGCGCCTGCCAGGGCAGGTGCTTAAGGCACTGAGCCAAACTCCCGGCCCGGGTTTTTTTGAGGCAGGGTCGCACTATGTAGCTCAGGCCGGCCTTGTGCTCGCGTTGTAGCCCAAGCCGGCCTCGAACCCACAACGCTCCGCCTACCTCAGCCTCCCGAGTGCTGGGATTAAAGGCGTGCGCCACCACGCCCGGCTAAGGAGAGCTTATTTAAAGGGAATGTCTCAATTAAATTATTCTGGGCTTCTCTTAATTGTAAATGAAATGTGGGATTGGTATCTTATCCTTGAATAAAGTATTTACAAAGAAAAATGACATTGTTTAGGATGTCTAAGAAAATGTCCTTTGGAAAAAAAGAAAATATCTTTTTGTGATCCAGTCAATTGGAATATTGATATTCCAATATAGTCAAAGTCGAGTTTAGTTCAGATAATTCTCTGAATACCAGTATAATATTGAGTATAATTGTATTACTATCTGTTTTCCAGCTTGATACATTTTATATATCTTTGGAACTGTAGCTATTTGATTTGGAAAAGAATTAAACTTAGATGTGCTCTCAGAATTTCTTTCTATCTCAAAGCCATATGAACTATGAATAGAATTCTTTTCCTGAGGCACATGAGCAATAGGATAAAGTGAGAGATCTGTATTTATTGTGAACTTGTCTTCAGAAATAAAAAAGATTAGCATGAATATATATTTGAGGAAAATAACAGATTACTTAAAATTAAAAATATGTAAGAAAATCCAGTTGTGTAGTCTTAGAAGTGTCTCATCTATCCCCACTAAATTCAAGCACCTCTTGTTCAAGACTAACTTACTGTATTCTCTAAACATTCAATACACTGTCTTCAGAGAGTAGGTGCTCAATAAATAAATGAGTTTAATTAGAATTCAGAGCAGTTAAAATTTCTCAAAAAACCACTATACTTCAGACTAATTTAGAGCAATGAACAAGATCATGTAAGAAGATGGAATGGATCCAGTTACCATAAAAAAGATATATTACCTGTATGCAAAATGTAGAAATACAATGAGAAATATGCCTATAGTATGAAGCAGGTTATGCATGATGTACTATCTCATCGTATAAAGAAAAATGCTAGGAGTTATGGTTTAGATGTAGAATTTCCCTCCAACCCTCATGTGGGACTATCAAAAGGTGATTGGATCATGGGGGTACTATACTGATCAGTGTGCATCAATCCACTGATGATTTCACAGCTGAATGTGCTGTTAGGAGTTGGGGCCTGGTTGGAAGGGGTGTGTCACTGGGGATGTGTCTTTGGAGGCTGTATCCACCACTGTTGGCTTTTCCCTTCTCATTCTACTTCCTGGCTGCCACAAGGTGAGCAGCTTTCCTCTCCCACACCCTTCCACCATGATGTTTCTGCCTTGGAGTCAACTTACCACAGACTGAATCCTCTGGAACCTTAAGTCAACACAAACCTATTTTCCTTTAAATCGTGAGTGCCAGGTATTGTGTCCAGCAACAGGAAAGTGATTAATTTAGTAAGTGAAACTGCCATATGAGTTTTAAAGTCAGAAGAACAAAATATGTATATATGATGAGCTTTATTAATTGGGTGGAATTAAGTAAGAGGAAAGCACATGGAATAGTTCAACATAAGGCATTTACAGTGGAGAAATTCTTACAAGGTTATATAACTGAAAGAGTGAGACGGGAATACTGAGGGAGCACAGTTACTGTGCACAGCATTCCCTCACTCAGGAGCAGCGCTTGAAGGTGTGACTGGGACCCACCCATGCTTCTGAGGAGGGCAGATAGCTTGGGAGGGAGCATTGCTTGGCTTTGCAGGTACTAGTAAAAAGAGCCCCGAGCCCAGTGGAATGGCTCTGGAGATATGAAAGAAGCTTGAGGCTGGGATAGGATCCAACAATACTCCAAGCACCCAGTGTGATTGCTGTGGTGACACTGACAGGAAAAGCAAGCAAGTGGGAGGAGGAACTTTCTTCTCTCTTCCTGCCTCCCAGCCAGTCTCCCCCAGTGGGAAATGTGAAGTGTTAAGTTCCAGTCAAAATACCACAAAGCAGAATACGGAAAAGGGGGCTCTGAGTTGGAGATAAGAGCTTAGCCAAAGTCATATGGAGGAAAGGGGATGTGGGGGTGCTCATTTTTCATGTTCTTCTGTATTGTTGGGATCAAGTCCAGAGTGACCCAATTTTCCTTATTTTTTGTTGAGACATAATTCACAGACTCTTTTGAGGATACAGCTCAGCGGAATCATTTTTAGTGTATATACTAAGGTATATAATTATCACCACTCTCAAATTCCAGAATACTTTCATGAGCTTAAAAGTAAATCCTATGTCCTTTAGCTATCACTTGTCAGCCCCTATTTCTTCTCTCTCCCAGTCCTATGAAATCATTAGCCTATTTTATATCTGTGTATTTCTGTATTTTGCACATTTCATAAAAATTAAATAGCACAATACGTTGCCTTCTTTGTTTGGCTTACCTAGTTTTGCAAAATGTTTTTCAGGTCTATCCATGTTGTGGCATGAAATCAGGACTTCATTACTCCTTATGGACTGAATATATTTCATTTTATGGACACCCCACATTTTGTTTATCCATTCATCTATTGATTGGGATTGGAACTGGGATTGTTTTTCCTTTTTGGCTATTATGAGTAAAGCTGGTATGAACATCCATGTACAAGTTTTTGTGTGGCCATATGTTCGCACTTTCATTTGGTAGATGCCACTTAGTGGAGTTTCCAGGTGATATGGTAATCCTGGCACCACATTTGGTGGAACTACCAAGCTACTTTCCACAGTGGCTGCATGATTTTGTATCCCTAACAGCGGTGTATTCCGTGTATCCTTGAAAGACCTGATGTTAACTGTCTTTGTGGTCATGACCATCCTGATGGGAGTAAAATGATGACCAATGATTTTTTCCCCTCTCCCTACCATTTTTTTATGTGCTTGTCAATCATTTGTACATGTATTTTGGAGAAGTTTCTATTCAATAGTTTGCCTATTTTTCAATTAGTTTGTTTGCCTTTTTGATGTTGAGTTGTAAAAGTTCTTTATATATTCAGTATACTAGACTCTTATCAAATATCTGATTTGCAGATATATTCTATCATTCTATAGATTACATTTCTGCCTTTTTCACCATGTCCTTTAATACATAAAAGTTAAAAAACATTTTTTTGAAACAGTCTTATTGTGTAGTCCAGGCTGGCCTTAAACTCACAGCGATCCTCCTGCCTCAGCCTCTCAAGTGCTAGGATTACAGACGTATGCCACCATGCCTGGCAAAAGTTTTAAATTTTATTGGGAGGGGAATGGGCAGAAAGGGAAAAGGGAAGAGGAGGGGATATAAACCTGTATATGTGTATATGTAAGATAACTAAAAAGAACACTGCTCAATGTATTCGTTATTGAGAGGGAACAATTAATACTCATATGATTGGATCAATCTTGCATGTCTATATCTGTTAATGTAAGAAACCATTTTAAAGATAACGATGC
>RJWM01037211.1:0-17493 GCA_004363535.1 Dasyprocta punctata
CTTCTCCAGGAGGGGAGGGAACTGACAAGCTGAAACTGACAGGCTAACTGAAGGAAATCTCCTGGGCCAATCCTACTTTATCTGATGGCTCGACCTTGTGTTCCTCATCCTCTTAGGGTCCAATGAGGTCACTGCTGTCACACAGGGGCACCCACTCCTGGACTGCCTAGGAGGCTCTAAGAGAATGACCAGAGGGTGCATCTTCTCATCTAAAGTCAGAGAGTGAGTCCCTGCCATGACCCGCAGGCCTCCACCAGTGACCTAAATGGTCAGCATGGTGTCCCCCAGGTGAACCCCCAGGAAATGTCACAGAATAGCAGGACCAGGCCAGATAGAAGACACTTAGCACTGAGAAACTTGGAGAGCAAATGACTTTATTAAGCAGGGGACTGATGGGAATCTCAGTTCCATATCATCAGCCCCATTTTGGGATTAATAAAACACATATGTGGTCAACAGGAAATAGAAAAAACTTAGCAGAAAGTACTAAGAAGGCTGATAACTGGACTTTTTATAGTTGGTTACTTACTGTCCTGTCATACATCACTAGGCAGGTTTGGGTCAGGAAAGTTAATTGGGGGTTTTCTATTCTATAGTAAGAATGTCAAGGCTAGGGCGAGCAGGAGGAATTAATTACCATCAGACTAAGCTGAGCTGTCGCTGGAGGATATTTCCCTGAGACCTTGGAATGGATTAGCATATAAAGGTGCACTTTTGTCTGAGTTATACTTATATGCTGCATCTGGCATTGGAATGCCAAGGTTAACTGAAGTTTGTCACTCTCTAATTATGGGAACAGGCTGGCCTGCCTTTCTCACCCTTGAATATAGTGCCAGACTTACAAGTTTTAAGTGTTTTAAGATTCTCTTTACATTTGCAGTTTCTTTTACAGAACTCCCAGTAGCAGGTCAGCAAGGAAAGCCACTGGGTATCCCACACACTGCCTGTCACCGGGGTGGGGACAAACTAAGCAGAGGCACATTAGAGCCAGATCTGGAGCACTTTCCCACATCACCTTCTCCCGGGAAAAGAATGTTTGTGTGATCTCACTTGAGCATTTCAAACAGGGCTGGGGAGAACTGCTTTTATACTGAGTCGGTTATTTGAAAACCGGCACAGAAATATGAGGCATTGTGATTGCTGCTTATTTCTGTAACACTGTTTACATCTGTGCACTTGTGTCTGCCTCCCAACCCGCCGGCTTCCACACCTTGGAACCATGCCTGCTCTCAGTGCGACTCTAGCCGAGGGGATGAAAGAAGCAAGGGAGCCACATCCTTCTGTTGACAGGGTAGTGTTAGCTTCCCGCACATAAGAATGAAACATAGAGAATACCGCCATCTTCCGTCCATAAACCGCTCTTTTGAAGTAAGGACTTTCTGCTGCACACTGCAGTCTGTCAGTGGCCACATCGCTTTTCTACAAATTTCTTAACTCTGATAATCAAATCTATGTTCTGTCTCAGCCTCATGACTAGAAAGTCTGCTGTCTCTATTTTACCACTGTTAGGAAAGCTATTAAATGATACTGCAGCCAAGAATCCCAGAAGATGACTGGCCAGTAATGTGTGCGCCTCTCTCTAGGCAGCGACATACCAGGTACAGCTGCAGACTGGTGCTTCAGATGCCACCCAGTGAAAGGTACAGCAGGAGCGCAGGACTTTGACTTAAAACTTGTGTGAGGGACACAGAGACTTTAAGTTCACCAAACTCACTCCCTGAAATATTGATAGGACTCGCCTGAGCCAAATGGGAGGAGCCAGTGTGCGCTGGATGAGACTGGAGCTGCGGTGTCCAGATCAGTAAGCAAAAATGAGAGCACAGCCTCGGACACATCAGGGAACTTGTAAGACACCCTGTTAGGAAAGTAGGGCAACGTGAGTTTTCATCTTGGTTTAATGCTTTAATTTGCTTGAGAGATCCAACTTCATTGTGTTTGGTGCCTGATCTTCCAAGAGTTTGCTGTTGATCATCTTCTTCTGTATATATTTCCATCCTCCATCTAACTGAAGCAACAGTGTCTCATGAAGCACAGAAAGAGAACTGGGTGTGGCTGTGTGTGCCCTTAGCCCCAGTGAGTCAGGGTCATTTGAGTTCAGGGCCAGCCTGTGCAACATAGCAAGACTCTGGCTTTAAAAAGTAAAGCTGGAAAATGCAGGGTCCCTAAGATACACAAGCACATGCCAACTTTAATTTGATACTTAATTGTATCATCCGCTGAAGTTATCTTTCCTTTCTGTGTAACTTCATTTCTCCATCACATCTGTCAAGAATTGCAAGGGAAGGAATAATTCAGACACTGTGGAGTTCAGCAAGCCACCACACACTGCAGATGCTTATTCAATGTTGTGGAAGTGAATTTTAAAAATACTTGAGGATCATCTCACACATCTATACGGTTTCTTCTTCCGTGCTGCCCAGATGAAGGCAGTGATTCACAGTTACTGTAGCTCTACATTAAAGACTCCTGCCCTTTTGTCCTCTACCCTAATTCCTAACACACACAGAACCGACCTCCTCATAGTTCCAACATTTGGACTCACTAAATTGAAAATCCAGGGCTCCAGGAGCATCTGGGTTCACAATAACAAATCTGCAACAAGATTTGAACATCAGTAGGATCTTAGACAGGAAAGTCGCCAACTGTCTTTAAACAGTAGACAGTGAACTCATCTTGGTAATTTTATTGAAATATTTATTTTTCCACTGTCTACCTCAGTATAAAATGTTCCAGAAGAGATTCATACCTCTATCTGAAGTGAGTTTTGTTTACAAATTAGAAACATTAAGTGATTAACATTATTATGAAAAAATATTTAAAAGTACCCTAAAACTCATCGTAGTGCCAACTCACACGAGACAGACTGCTTTAGAGTGCCAGCATTTGGGTGTGCGAGTCAGAGAAGTTAACAGAAGGATATTCCCAGATGTAATAGGCTTCAAAAATGAACAAAAATTGAAAACTCCTGCAGGCCATCGTGTCCTGCAGCGGCATGCAGTGCGGGCTTCCTACTTCGCTCCTCCACCGTCTTGGTGGTTCACTTGCTGCTGGTTCATTTTACTCTTGCAGGTGCTTGCTGACATCTTTCTGTTCTCTTCTCACTATTGGAGAACCTGTGGTGCTACACCAATTTTTCTACCTCATAGCTTCTACTTACTCTTTCCTCCAGGTATCATTTGTCTTTGGCCCAATCACCAAACGGTGCCTTTCTCCATGGATATCGTGTTCACAGTCTCTAAAAGAGTCTCTTGTCTTTCAATCGCTAGCCTCCCTTGGGTAGAATTTTCATGCCAGGTCTTTTGTATGCCCCTAGCCAAACTACAAACTGACTGCTGGACTTCCAAACGCCCACTCTGACCCACTACTTGTAGCCAGATGGCAGGATGATGGCTCAGAGAACACATCATAGGGAACAGGAAGGAGATCTGGGTATGAAAGACATTCTAGCATTTCCAAAATGGGGCAAAGTCATTTTCAAATTCCTTACTCCTCTTGTGTAGGAACTTAGTAACAGTGATATAGGAATCTCATTTTATTCATCTTGCCAAGACTGCTATTTGTTTTCCTTTCTTCCAGAGACTGGAATTTAGGGGAAAAACCAGTGTAGCAGGCTCTACTTAGTATGCTATCTAGAAAGTCCTGAAGTAGAAAGAACTGTCTTTGTTGTACATTTTGCAGATAATAATCACACAAGCAATTTTTTAAAATGCTTCCCTAAGGAAGCAGTCCTAATTGAAACCACACTGTCAGTTGAATGCAAATATTTCAGACCATTAGCAAGAGTAGGGCAGATATTTCTCAGAACAATGAGCTCAAGAGATGCTTTGGTACAGAGAGGTAAACAAATTCTCCTAAGAGAAATGATGTAATTCTACAATAGTATTAGGGTTTTTGTTTGTTTGTTTGTTTTGTATTGGTTTGTTTTGTTTTTAAGTTTACGAAGCTACCAATCATAAAAGATAAATTTTCTCTGATTTTCTAATCCTATGGCATTTCTTGTTTTCTTTCTTTTCTTTTTTTTATTTTATTTTAAAGAGTATGTAACAGAATAAAGCCAATCAAAACAAAACAGTGTAAGAAATACAGGACTTCAAAATATTATAAAATCAACAATAGTTACCGTAGTGTTTTTTGATGTTTTCAAAATAGCTGCAGATAACTCTAGACATAGTAAAAATAAAGCAGAACAGAATAGAATAAAAACACTAAAAACAAAACAATGAATGTGACAAAGGACTTCAAAATAAGCCAACAGTAAATCCAAAATTGCCACCATAATGTATCTTGCTATCCTTGAAATAGCTTCTCCTGCCCTGGGATTTAACATAATCAAAACAAAAGAGAATAAAACCCAACCCAACAAAACAATGGAAATGATACAGGACCTCAAAATATGACCATAGGGAATCAACAATGGCTGCAACCCTCTGAAGGAGACCCCCCCCAGATGACACACTCCTTAGCGATATCCTCTGAACCTATGATCAGACCACTGGCTCTAGACCTGCAATGTCAGTGAAACACCAAAGCACCACAGGCATCCAACTGCATTTCACCTGGACAGCTACCATCACAGCCTGTGTTTCTCCAGATAAGCCCGTCACTTACGGGGGTGGGGGGTGGTACTTCTTGTTTGCCAGCCTGTGCACTGGAAAGGGATGGGGTCTGCCTGCTCCCAGTTTGGCTGTGGCCTGCACCTAGCACTGGTTCCCAGACTGGGCTTGTGTGCTGCAGTGGCCATTGATCTCTCTAACCCTGGTCTGCGAATGGCCACTTTCTTTTCTTGATCTACCTTTTTCTACATGTTTTTTCAATTCTTTTTTAAGTGTCCTTTTGTATTGTATTGTTTTGTTTCTAAACAATGCTACCAGAGATACTTTTTTCTTTTAATGTGAATAGGAAAACTGCCCAAATAAAATGAACTTGAATCAGACAGACCCATTCAAGTCATGAACATTAGTATTCCTTAGGTTATTTTCATCTTTCTCTTTTAAAAATTTAAATATAAAAAAGCATTGCATTGTAATTTATGCTTTCGAATTTTACTTTCTTTTTTTCTTTTTTTCTTTTTTCTTTTTTTTCT
This sequence comes from Dasyprocta punctata, assembly GCA_004363535.1. Taxonomy (NCBI): domain Eukaryota; kingdom Metazoa; phylum Chordata; class Mammalia; order Rodentia; family Dasyproctidae; genus Dasyprocta; species Dasyprocta punctata. The sequence continues at coordinate 5,084 of RJWM01037211.1, forward strand.
GGTTAGTACTTGGCGTCCTTCATTTTCTAGATGATGTGCATTTGTAAAACAAATACTTGCCTTAAAAGTCTTCATGTTTCACAATTCTTGGTATAAACCTCAATATAACATACCCAGCACTGCACAATGCTGGCATTATGTTGCTGTTACAGTGCTTTGCATGAGATGGGAGGCTCAGTATCTGTCTTGTACATTTTTTTTAATTGGGATGAAAATCCAAATTTCAGTTTTAGAGTTGCCCCAACCCTATCCTTTCTCTCAAATGCAGTCTGCTTTAAGAGAGGCTAAGAGGTGCAGCCAATAATGCACAGAGCGAAGGGAACCCAGGCACCTCTGTATTCCTGTGCAACCTCCGCCCCTCTCTTGGTTAAAATCTTACTGTCGATGTGGAGAACTCTATTTGGCTGATGATCCTCCAAAGGTGACCCTTAACGCTGCACTTTTCCCTTATCTGGCTGGGAGCACAAGGCTGTAGCCTCACTAGATCAGGTAACTTCACTGGTCCAGGCCAGGACAGCAGGCTCTGTGCTACCCACACAATGCCTGTGGGCCATGCTATCGCAGGACAGCTTCTGCTCAGCCCAGATCTCCTCCACCTCGGGCCATGCAGAGACCGAGACCGAGACCGAGACTGAGGCTGCCTACGTGAGGTCCCCCACAGAGACAGAGACAGAGAGACAGTGACAGAGAAGAACATTTCTTTCTTTTGGTCCTCCAGCCCTGCCAAATGCACACAGAGAACAGTGTGAGTGGTTACCATTTACTTCACCGCCATCAGACAGCCAAGAATTATCACTCTGCTGGGAAAAATGAACCTCACACACAATACTAAACTATCAGCACACTGTCGCATGCCAAAATAATTCATAAATAGGTGTCTGCGGATTTAACCGTTATTGCATGTGTTCCCCTCCCCAGTCAAAAGGGTCCTCAGGATGAGACCCAGGCATCCTCACCAGGTAAGGAACCCAGGGCTGGGGAGAGGCTGGGTGAAAAGCTCAATTGCTGGTGAACAGAGTCTGGACAAAAGTGAAGACTCCAGGCTTCCCGCCCGAGGGGTGGAAACTGACAATCAGGCCCCAGAATCACTTCTCAGCACAGTCCTCCCCCATTGGAGGGACCTGAGACCTCTGCAGGTCCATGTTTTCGTCTCAGTAGCGTCTTAGCCTTCCTGCTGCCTTTAATCCTGCACTAGAGAACTGGAAACTAACCAGGTTAGGCCTAAATATATAAAATCTTTCTTTGTTATTCCTCTTTTTTCAAAGGACAATTCACAACCTAATAGTAGAAGCCTACTGAATTCCTTTTTCCCACATTTTCTCCCATACATTAAAATAAGTGGGAGCCCTTGGTAAACAGGAATCAAATTCCATGGAAGTCACAACTCGCCACAACCCAGCATTCCAGAACTGGCAGACATCACAGTTAGCTGACCTCCAGGCCGTGTTTCTACTTGGTAGCATTTTTTGAGCCAAGACAGGAAGTGGAAAAGAAAATATTCTCTGTGGTCCTATTTTCAGTATTTGAGAATGATAATATTAACAGCAAAAGCAACTCAAAAAATAGTGAGAATTTTTTCCATTGGAGGTGGAGTGTGTGGCAGGTTTTACTAAAAAAGAAATTTTTAAAACAAAAATAACCACTTGGGCTTGATTCTCCCTGTTGAGTAGGCGACAACAGCCACACGTAGCCCCCGACACCCACCGTGAATCTGTTCTCTGGTGTGCGTTCGGCAGGGCTGGAGGACCAAAAATGGAAGAAATGTTCTTCCCTGTCTCTGTCTCTCTGTCTCTCACTCTCTGTCTCTGTCTCTGTCTCTGTTTCCCTCCTTCTCTCTCTGTCTCTCTGTGTCTCTCTCTGTCTCTGTCTCTCTCTCTCTCATCCCCTCTCTCTCTCTCTCTGTTTCTCTCTCTCATCCTCTCTCCTCTCTTTTGGAAAGTGTGTGTTCAGCCACAGGTCTGTGGATTCTGCCAAACAATTGGACTGCTCAAGGCAGGGTTCCAAGAAGACAAGCAGGAAAATTGCTCCTAAACTTTAGTTGCAGTTACCTTTGAATAAAAATATTTCCCCCTTAGTCACAGAGAAGTGTCTCTTACTGTTTTATTCTCAGAGAATTCTACAAGTTTCTAAACTCAAAGCTCCTTCACCTGGCTCACAAATATGCCACTTCCCCTTCTGCTTGTGACCAGGACTTACCCAAAACCCTCTTCTTCCCAGCCGTCCACCTGCTTGGCACCATTACTGAGGAAGCCCTAAGGGAGACTTTTGACTTTACATCTCAGCAAGGAAACTAGGCTGCCCTAACTTTGCAATTCCTGGTTTAATCTTTATTGCTTAACTTCTTTGGATAAAGATCATGAGAGAATGATATAAACTGTGGGGAAGGCAAAACTTCATCTCTGTTATTTTTTTGTTTGTGTATTTTGTGCTGGGCCTGAGAACTGCTGACATAAGACAGAGCAACAGGAGGAAGGTCAATGAATTTACTGAATAGCTTTGTGTGGTTTGAGAACCTTCGTAAGGAAATGGAGACCCAAGGAATTGGATAAAGAATAGTACATTGCCAGAAGGCAACTAAAATATGTGGGGGGGGGGACCTAGAAGATAAGAGTTATTCATTAATTTCTATTCCTATGAGTATAAGTTTACAGTACATAATGGAGAGTTGGTGCATGTACATAACACAATTTAATTCTTTTTTCTTTCCCTTCCTTTCCCCTCCCTCCCCTACCCACTCCATCTGTTTGTTCAATTCCCTTTTGTAAAACATCTATCTTGCTGTTTCCTATGATCTTTCTTATTAATTTTTTTTCTCTTTAATTTGTTTATATTTTGGGTTTCTCATACAAGAAAATCAGGCAGTATTTAAATTCATGTGTCTGATTTATAATGGACCCTTGACTTACAAACTCAATGAGCTCCCAACACACAGGGCAACCACTGATGGCTCAGCCTCCTCCATGCAGCCTTCAAAGTGTCTCCCGGTACACAGGCAGCTCTCAGTGTCCTAGAGAGACACTGGCCCAGGAGTTCTCAACCCCATACAGGAAAGGATGTTGTCATGTTCCTTTCAGCACTCTTCATGGGCTAAATCTGTATCTGAGACCATCTAGAAGCACAAGTGGCTGACATTTGGGTCATAACTCAAGATTTTAGTCATAAGTTAAAACCAAAATTCCAGTCATAAACCAAGTTGTTCATATGTCAGGCTGCTTGCACTTTAGGGCCCACTGTATTTCACTTAATATTATGTTCTTGAGATCTGTCCATTTGCCTACAGATGACTCATTTGTACTTCTTCATGACAGAGTAGCACTCCATTGATTATAAAGAAAATGTGATGTTTATATATGACAAGTTATTGTAATAAAAGTCTGTACAGAATTCACTCAGCTCAACTTCACACCCTTGATGATAAAAGAATGTTTTCCTTGTAATATAAGGGAGGCACTGTTCACATGGGAATTTTATCTTCTGGTTATACAGAGTGAAGGTGAGGGTCATCTTCCACCTGCTGTTTTTCGGGTGCCTTGAACTCAAAACAAGGGCCCTTATGTCAAGATGGTGTGGCATACCCCTGCTCTTTCAAACAGTTTTAAACATGTGGAGTAAAAATGGAAACAGCTTTGGAAGCATTTACTTGAAGATGCAACTATTTATTTATTTATTTATTTGGAGTAGAGAAATACGTTGGGGAATAAGAATAGGGAATAGGAATAGCTCCTGAGAGACGGGAGGGCCCCCAGATGAGTTGCCCTGATGTGACTATTCAAAATAAAACTCCTAACAGAAAATGAAAACTCTGAAGGGAAAACCTCTTTAGATCTCTTTGGGCCTAAGGATTCAGAGACACCCCCAGGAAGGCCAACTAGATTTGGGTCCCCGCTGTGGTCATGCCAGGAATAAGATTTGGTCCTGAATTGCCCTGACCTTCCCAGCACCTGCAGGGTCATGGTTATCAATCTTATCTGTTCTACAGAATCTCCTCGAACTTCACAAAAAATTCTCACGCTCAAGGCTTACGTTTAACCAAATAAATCACGTTCTTTGTGAATCAGGCAGGACATTAGAACTTTTTCAATGTTCCCCCAGGGGTTCACTGTATCAAACGGGTATCATCCACCTTTAGAGTAGGGGTATTCAAACTGTTCAGGGGCCCTCCAGGGTGAATGCACTAGAACATTTCAAATGAAATAACAATGTCACTTGAAAAAGTGGAAAATACTCTGAAGACGAATAAAGGCTAAAGAGTTTTGATTGAAACAAAACTCACGCACCAGCAGATGGGAGGACGGGCTTCCCTTGGAGAAAGAGGGTGGGGAAACGCTGTGTTTTTAACCTTGGCTCTAAAGAACATGTCCACCGATCCATCGCCGATTTAGCTGCTTTGCTTCAAACAGAAGGCCAATGAGACCCACTTACAGCTGGCCAAGTGTGTAAGGAAGTAAACTTGTGAAACCCTGATTGCTGTCCCTCATGTTTCCTCCCATGACACAAACGTCAATGAAACCACTGAGAGAAACAGTCTTGTTCCGTTGAAATCATCAGCAGTCATATTGTTGCAGAAGAACATGCCTGTATGTTAAAATCTAGTTTTTACACGCAATTGGTGGTGATTTCATGGGTTGCGTCCCCTCCCAAAGGGTGCACACATTTTGAAGTCTGTTGTGAATGTTATTCAACACCTGAACTGATTTTACTGGGTTTATCCTATTCCTTGAAATGACCCAGTGAATGTGATGAGGTAAATTAAGTAATTCATCTTCCCCTTTTCAATCTCAGTTTTCATTACATTTTAAAAGTTGTGACAGCTTATGCACTGCAAACAGGTACTGATAAACATAAAAGAAGAAAAATAGTTTCTTTCTGGTATTGGTATAAGAGACACTTGGTCAGACAAAAAGAAAGGTGAGCTCTACATTATGCAAAAAGTAAAGTTTGAGGAAGGAATATTCTCAGTTTTTCATGACTTTCCACTGCTGAAAATTTCTTCTTTAATCAATTATGATTTTTATCTAAAGAAATAAAAAACTGGGAAATTGGCCTCATTGATACAGTACACACACAGTTGGAACAGAAGTGTCCCGAATATGCAGAAACTCAATGTGAAAAAGCTATGTAGCATCGGAAAGGGCCTATGGGAGCAGATACAGGTCAGGAAACTTAGAGATAGGAGTGCATTCCCAGGAGGACGTGAAGCAAGCAGCCCTTTCATTGTGGAGAGTCATTTTCTTTTATTTGCAGAAAACTGAGTTTGTGAGTTTCCCCCTTTTTCTTCTTCTTGCTCCATATGACTTTCAAGAAACTGCAGTAATACTGCACCTTGGTTTATGAACACTTCTGTTTGCAGACAATTCGAATCACAAATAAAAGGGTTCAGCAAAAATCTTTCTTCTGTTTTGCAAGCTCCTTATTGGGTGACAAACATGACCACAGTCTTCTTTCCTACACAAATACAAATGCAGCCAGCTTCCCCAAAATCGGACAGCAAAATAAGTTTGTTAACTGAGACACTACTATGCACGGTTTTGGTTTCTGAACTTAAATCTGAGGGCGTCAGACTTAAGATGACAGGGAGGAAAGAATCTTTGAGATGTACTGATTCAACATCTTCATCTTACAAATGAAGAAACAGCCTCTCAAAGGTTAAAGGAGCAATCAAGAATGACAGCACACGAGGGAGCACTTGTGGGATGGAAGTTAAGAGTCAGAAAATAAGGCTCAGACTTAGGTTCTGTAACTTACCAGGGTCTCAGCTGCTTTAAACCTTTTGAACTTTAGTGTGATTTACAAGAGCAGAAACCGTGAAACCTTCCTCCTGGTGTGCTTGTGAAATTTAGGTAAATCAACACTCATGGCTACATATATAATTTTTGAAGTTAAATTAATGAAGTTCCTGGAGGAACAGAGTAGTAGTCTAGTTCAGAGACCAAAACCACACACAGTGGTGTCTCAGTTTACAAACTCAATTTGCTGTCCGATTTTGGGGAAGGTGGCTGCATTTGTATTTGTGTAGGAAGAGGACTGCGATCATGTTTGTCACCTGGTAAGGAGTTTGCAGAACAGAAACAAGACTTTTGCCAAACCCTTTTATTTGTGACTCAACTTGTCTGCAAACAGAAGCATTCATAAACCAAGGTACAGTATTACTGCAGTTTCTTGGAAGTCATATGGAGCAAGAAGAAGAATAAGGGGGAAACTCACAAACTCAGTTTTCTGCAAATAAAAGAAAATGACTCTCCACAATGAAAGGGTATATACTGTAGTAGAAAAATGTAGCAGAATAACCTATTTGAAAGAATAGTTAGCAAAATTATTGGACACATATAAAGCAAGAATGCTGTGAGAGAATACCCCTCAGGCCCTTCTGTGAAATAGATAGAAACACTGAAAAACATATTCCTTGAGCTAGCATTATCCTATTATTACAAACAACAAGAATAAAAAAAAAAACAAGAAAGAAAGAAAGAAAGAAAGAAAACTACAGACCAATTTTCTTAATGAGCAAAGACACAAAACTTCTCAACAAGATTCCTGCAAACAATACAGTCAATCATTGAAAATATTATATATCATGACCATGTTGGTTTCATCCTGGGGATGCAAAGATGGTTCAAGATACATAAATCGAGCCCAGTGTGGTGGCACAAGCCTGTAATCCCAGCTGAGTCAGGAGGATTGTAGTGAGTTCAAGGCCAATCTGAACTACATAATAAATTAGGCCTGCCTCAAAAAAGGAAAACATGCAATTTGATAAATATAATACATTACGTAAACCAAAGAAAAATTACATCATCTTCACAATAACTGCAGAAAAAGTGTTTGACAAAATCCAACATTCCCCTTGCAAAAACCTTGAGTAAAATAGGTACAGAATGACTTTACTTTAAACTGATAAAAGCCATTTGTAATAAATCCACTGCCAAAGTCATACTAAATGGGCAAAAGCTAAAATATTTCCTCTAAAATCAGGAATGAAGCAAGACTGTCCACTCTCACCACTTCTGTTCAGCTTGATACTTGAAATGTTAGGTAGAGCAATCAGGCAAGAGAGAGAGGTAAGATAGATTCAAGTAGGAAAGGAAGAAATCAAACTATCCCTATTCCCACATTCTTTACATAGGAAATTCAAATATCTCTACCAGATGACACTTAGAAATAATAAACAAACAAGAAAAGAAAAAACAAACAAATTCAGCAAAGTGGGAGGACACAACACAAATAAAATAAATTGATGTTATTCCTATATACCAAGAATGAACCCACTGAAAAATCAGAAAAACAATCCCATTTATAATAGCTTCCAACAAAATTAAACACACAGAAGGTAATCTAACCAAGAAAGTGAAAGACTGTGGAAAAAAAAACATATACTCTGAAAATAGAGACTGAAGAGGACCTTAGAAAATAGAAAACACCCCTGTTCCTAGATAAGTAGAATCAGTATCATCAAAACAGCCTTATTTCCAAAAATGATATAAAACTTAATGCATCACAATCAAAATATCATTGCCTTTTTCACAGAACAAGAAAAACAATTTTAAAATTTATATGAAACCAGAAGAGACAACAAAGCTGAAACAATTCTGAGCAAAAAGAGCACAGCAGACAACATTTATTACAATCTCAAATTTTAAATTATACTACAAAGCCGCTATAGTTAAAACAGCATAGTCCTGGCACAAAAACTGTCACGTTTACCAATGGAATAGAACACAGGATGCAGAAAAAACTCCAAAGACCTTCACCCGCCTTATTTTCAACAAAGGGGCCAAAAATGTAAACCACAGATAGACAGCCTCTTTAAGAAATTATGTGAGGAAAAATGCTTCTCTACATGCAGAAGACTGAATTTAATCCTTATTTCTCACCCTGTACTAAAATCAAGTCAAAATGGATCACAGATGTATATATAAAAACAGAAACACAGAATCTGCTTGCAGACATATACACAGGCAAGAAATTCAAGAACAGGACCCAACTGCACAAGAAATAATACCAATAATTGAAGTGGGCTTATATCAAATTTAAAACTTCTACACAGCAAAGTAAACAACCAGCAGAGTGAAGCAACAGCCTACAGAATGGGAAGATTTTTTGCAAGCTACTCCTCATGGGGAAGGCTAATAATCTAGACTATATAGAGAACTCAAAATAAATTGATACTCCAAAACAAAACATCCATTCAAAAATGAGTAACTGAAATGAATAGAAAGTTCTCAGAAGATGAAAAACAAATGGTCAATAAACACATGAAGAAAAAACCAAGTCACCTATTGCATTAGTCGGCTTTCAGGGGCTGAGATAAAATATTTTAAGGAAGAGAGGTTTATGTGGTCTCATGGTTTTAGTGGTTCAGTCCAGGGTCATGTGGCCCCCTCACTTTGAGCCTGTGGCGAGGCAGCATTGCATGACAGGAGCATGGGGAGAGGAAAGCTGTTTGCCTCATCACAGCCCAGAAGGGGTGCAAAATGCACACTTTTCTAATTCTGTAAAAACTCTACCAACAATAAAACGGGCAGGTGATAAGTATAAAATGGTAAGACGTAAACAATAGCTTTTCTTATATTCACTAACAATTAAAAAGAAGATACAATGGGAAAACAAAACCACTTACAATGACAAAAAAAAAAAAAGAGAAACTACAAACAAATTTACAAGGCACATGTAAAACTTCTGGGAGATAAACTCTGAAATGTTCCTAAAATGCAAAAAGTATTCTTGAGCCAATGGAGAGCTACCCCAGTTCTTGAACAGGCTGATACATCATGACAAAGATGTGTACTTCAATAGTTCTGGGACAGAGACCAAAACCCTGAATTTCTTCTAGGATGCTCTCCCTTGACTGGCCTGCTCAGTGCTTTAGTTTTGAGCCACCATTCTTAAGGTGTGGTCTCTGCACCAATGCTGGCATTGCCAGAAACGCAAATCATCTGGCTTTGCTCCAGACCTACTCAGCAATCTGCAGCCTAATGACCCCTCCAGATGATGTTGACATGTGCTAAGCTTGAGGACTGCTGCACTTGTGCTTCTTAAATTTAAATTGCATAGGAATCCGCTAAGATCTTGTGAAAACACAGGCGTGAAGCAGCACATCCGGGGCAGAGTCTGACTGAGCGTTTCTACCGAGCTGCTCCGGGACGCCGATGCTGACGATCTGAAGATAACACTCGGAAGAACAAGACTTGAAAGCCAGTCTGTTTCCAGGTTCCTCAAGGCCAACCTATCCTGGAACCTCCCTCACTGCTATTTTTGTCCTAAGTTGTAATGACAAATAATAGCTCCATTTCTTACTCCTCCCTACACTAGACATATTTATTTTAAATAGAATTTCACCCACAGCCATGTGCTCCTTTCAAACAAAATTCAACCAAAAATAATTAAAAGGGCATCTCAGGCTTCGGTGAAGCTAATTTTGAAAAGGCACACAATCAGCATTTATTAAATCATGACAGAAAATGCTAATTGGGTCCTAAGGAAAAAGAAAACATTGAGGGGGAAAAAAACTATGCAGGTAGTTTTTGTATAATATATACATAAATAAAATTTGATTCAAATTTTTCTATTTATATAAGTTCTGAATTTTATTTATTTATGTTTGGCGAGGTATTGTTTCCTATGGCCCCCAAATTTTGTGACTTAATCTGGTAGACTTTAAGATCATGGTTTTCTGGCTCAGGGATTTGCACAAGACAGAGTGGACACTGCTCCATAGAGCCTGCAGCCTCAGCTTGGATGTCCTCGATGTCTGGAGTTGGCCGCAGTGGTGCTACTGAGATCTTAGGGCTGGGACCTTCAGTTCCGACTGGTGATTGGGCTCTCCGCTTCTTTTCCATATTATACATACTGGGGCTAGAATTTGCACAACGCCCTCTTTACTCCTGTGTCTGACGCCTGCGCTAAAATAACTGAGGCAATTGGGGCTCTCTCTCTTTCTCTCTCTGTCTCTGTCTCTGTCTCTGTCTCTCTCCCTCTCATCTGTTTGTCTGTCTGTCTCTGGCTAGCTTAACCCTTTGAACATCAGAACTCCAGGTTGTCTGGTCCTTGGCCTCAGACTGAGATTTGCACTGATTCTCCTGATTCTCAGGCTTTTGGTCTTGGGATGAGCCAGGCCACCCACTCCTGTGTTTCTCCTGCTTGCAGATGGCATACTGTGGGATCTTATGCTCCATAACAGTGTGAGCTAATCCCCACAACTCCTTCCTCATAGATTCACATCATGTTGGTTCTTTCTGGAGAACCCTGACTAACATACTAGGTAGGCTTTATTAAAATGACACATGGATATACCAGAAATGCTCCAAAGTTGGTTTATCTAGAACCAATGTCACTTCAAAAACCAGAAAGAAACCCATTGTAAAACCTTCTTGGAAGCTCATACATGCTTTGTGAAGGCGATAGATACTATCTCTTTCTCACTGGGCACACAGGGCTATCACCTTGGTAACTTGAGATTACGATACGGAAGTTGGCAAAATTAGGAATTTTTTTTTTTTCTGGCACCGGGAATTGAACTCACAACCTCGTGCCTGCCTGACAGGCGTGTAAGCCACTGAGCCAAACTCCCAGTCCTGGTTTTTTGAGGCAGGGTCACACTGCGTAGCTCAGGCCGGTCTTGCGCTTGCGTTGTAGCCCAAGCCAGCCTCAAACTCATGACGCTCCACCTACCTCAGGCTTCCAAGTGCTGGGATTAAAGGCGTGTGCCAAAAATTAGGAATTTTTTTTCCCAGAAAACTAATTGTTAAACCTTTACTACACACCACTGTTTGAAAATCAGTTAACATTTCAAATATTGCAGCTTCACACAACTTCCTACCTCATGAATTTCCTATGCAGAATCAGTAGCCCTCCCCTGTGGCTCACATTAGAATCGCTTTAGGAGATTTTCAAAATGCCACCGACCAGGCCCCAAACAAGAATAATTATATCAGGATCTTCAGGGTGGTACCAGACCCTGAGATTATCTATGAGATTGCCCCACCCAGGTAATTCCAAAATGCAGTTGCTACTGAGAGTTGCTAATACAGGCTCTTCCCATCTCAACTCTCCTATTAACCACCTAGATTCTTCTTAACTATTTTAAAAAATGATAAATCTATAAAAGAAGCTAAATATTGCCTGTCTTGTACAACAGAGAAAAATGAGATGGAATCATTAGAAATTGAGATACAAACCTTAGAGGATTCAGAACCACCAAAGTCTAAGCAGAATAGCATCAGTATGCTATAGCTTGCATCTGGAAGGCCCTTCAAAGGCCCATGGGTTACAGAATTGGTTTCCAGGTGCTACTGGAGGGGATGCTGGGAAGAAGTAGGCATCATGGGATGTCTGAGGTCATTAGGGTGTACCTTTAAGGGGACGATGGGACGCCAGCTCCTTGTTTTTCCTCTTTTTCTTCCTGGTCATGAGATGAGTGCTTTTGCTTAGCTGTGTAGTTCCACCTTGCAGTGTTGCCTAACCACAAGCCCAGAACAAGGTGCCCAAGCGACCATGGACTACACCTTTCAATATTGTGAATAAAAATAAACCTTATCCTTCATAACGTGATTTGTCTCAAGTCAGGTAATATATGCCAGGTGAGAAGAGAGAAGAGATGGCAGTTTCTTGGAGACTTTAGAATCTTAACCAATTTTTATAATAAATCTGAAATATGGTACTATATTTAATTGAAATAAAGTACCATACTTGAAATCAGTAACTTCATCATTTTCCTGCTAAATGTACACATTTCAGTAACATTTCAAAGGTCCCAAGTAGAAAACTATATATATTTTTGAAACATTACTTTGGACACACACACATCAATGTATTATTTATTTTTTGTTTTTGTTTTTGTTTTTGTTTTGCACCAGAGATTGAACTCACAACTGCATGCCTTAAGCCACTGAGCCAAACTCCCAGCCCTAGTTTTTTGAGTCAGGGTCGCACTATGTAGTTCAGACCAGCCTTGGGCTCACATTGTAGCCCAAGCCAGCCTTGAACTCACAATGCTCCACCTACCTCAGCCTCCTGAGTGCTGAGATTAAAGACGTGCGCCGCCATGCCTGGTTATCAATGTATTTCTTGAAGCAACAATGCATAGAATTATGTAAGAATTTGTCTATCAATGTTTATTTTTATATTCTTTGATAAATAACTTTTCTTTCCCTTTTTCCATTGAATATGAATAAGCTGAGTGTGTCAAAAACCTGCTGTTAAAGCCGGGCTTGTCGGCGCACGCCTTTAATCCCAGCACTCGGGAGGCTGAGGTAGGCGGAGCGTTGTGAGTTCGAGGCCGGCTTGGGCTACAACGCGAGCGCAAGGCCGGCCTGAGCTACATAGTGCGACCCTGCCTCAAAAAACCAGGGCCGGGAGTTTGGCTCAGTGCCTTAAGCGCCTGCCCTGGCAGGCGTGAGGTTGTGAGTTCAATC
>RJWM01037212.1:0-17617 GCA_004363535.1 Dasyprocta punctata
GGGTAATTTGTTCCACTGCAATAGATAAACTAATAAAAGGCCTTAATTAATAGAATTGTTTTTCCTTGCCAGAATGTTTTAAGAAGAATAGGGAAACAGAAATAAGATTGCAGAATATGAGGCATGAATGAGAGATGAGAAAAATGGAGCCAGAAAGTAATACTCTGGAAATTTTCCATGGAAGTTTCTCCCTGGTATTAGAAAAGGATAAAAATAAAAAGTTTGAATCCAAAGGAAACAAGAGCATTCATGATAGCCGGGCGTGGTGGCTCACGCCTTTAATCCCAGCACTCGGGAGGCTGAGGTAGGTGGACCGTTGTGAGTTCAAGGCTGGCTTGGGTTACAACGAGCGCAAGACCAGCCTGAGCTACACAGTGCGACCCTGCCTCAAAAAACCAGGGCCGGGAGTTTGGCTCAGCGGCTTATGCGCCTGTCAGGCAGGCACAAGGTTGTGAGTTCAATCCCCGGTGCCGGGAAAAAAAAAAAAAAAAAAAAAAAAAAAAGCATTCATGTTTCTGCTGAGGACTAATGGTTATAAGTCTGATAGAATTCCAGAGGAGGAGCTAATAGGTTTTGTGAATTTCTCTGGATCTAAAAGGCATTAAGAAGAAATCAAAGGTGAAGCAGTGAAACCCTCAAGAAGGTATTTACTTGGGACACATTCTTTGCTGAAACCCTCCTGTGACTCATTGCCTCTGATAAAGAGAAGGCTCTTTAGCATGGCATTCAAGGGTCTCCTTGCCCTTTCTGTCGTCTACTCCTCCCCTTTATCCCGTGTTCCAGTAGAACTGCACTTCTTGGTAACTGCTGTTTGTTAACTTCAGTGCTTGGTGTTTTCTAAACTTTCCTTCACTTTCCAACCCTGGGTCTTTGCCCTCATGGGGAGGAAGCTCTGGAACTGCAACAATGATTGGGGTGTTCTGCAGAACCTGTGTGCTTTCTTACTCAACCAAAGTAGAGAAGCTTCCCAGAGACAGGGGTAATGACAAGTACTTGTGATAGTAAATCTTGGTTGTCGGCTTCACTGGATCATGGCACCTAGGAAACTGGTAGAGGATACTTCTGGGTGTATCTGTGTTTCCAGAAATGATTGGCATGTGGATCAGCAAACTGTGAGGAAGACCAACCCTGAATATGGGTGGCACCATCCAATAAGCTGGAGCCCAGATGAAATTATAAGCAGAAGGGAAACTCTCACATGTCCAGGCTTGGTTCTTTTTTAGCAAGTTTGCCTTTTGCTGTTGCCACTGCCTGTGAATATAGGATTTCAGGTCCTTCAACCTCTGAACGTGAGCTCACACAAGCAATTCTCCAGGGAACTTCCAAGCCTTTGGCCTTATACTGGAGCTGTATTATTGGTCTCCCTTGTTCTGTGGTTTCCAGGTTGTAGGACTGAAAAGCTACTAGTTTCTTCAACTCTCTACCATGCAGACAGTCGTTGTGGGACCATTCAGGCTCTGACTCTGATAATGTAAGCAAATCTAATACCACCCCACACTTCTCTTGCAGTGCTAGGCATAGAACCTAGGGCTTCATGCATTCTAGAGTTATATCCCCACCCTTTTTAGTTTTTTTTTGAAATAGAGTCTTGCTAAATTACCATTACATGCCTCCTTGTACTTGTGATCCTTCTGCCACCCATGAGCCACCATGCCTGTCTATATTGGCTCTTATAATTGTATATACATTCTGTTAGTTCTTTTCCTCAAGAGAATCCTGACGAATTCAGAGCTACAGCCTTCTTCTATGATTTTTTTCTTTGCAAGATGGGGGTTGGGGGGCGGTAACCAGGAATTGAACTCAGGCACTTAGGCTGATGAGCTATACCCTCAGCCCTCTTCTGTGATCTTTACATAGAGCTTTAAGTTACATACAATAAAATACATAGGCTTTAAGTATATATTTTGGGTTTTGGCAATTGTATTCACCCAGGTAACTAACAATCCAATGTAGCTTTAGACTATTTCTATCATTCTACAAATTTCCCTTGTTCCTTTGCCTCTTTCTAGTTAATGTTTGTGTAATCACCCTTTCTACCCTCCACACAAATTTATTGCTCTGGTTTTTATCACCATAGATTAGTTTTACCTCTCTTTGAATCTCATATAAATGGGATCACACAGTATATATTCTATGTCATATTGCTTTTGCTTAGCATAACATTGCTACAGTACCTATGCTTTTCTGTGCAATAACTTCTTTTCATTACATAGCATTCCTTGTATGAATATAACACAATTTGTGTATACATTCCCCTGTTGATGAATATTGAATATTTGTTTTTGTTTGTTTTGAAACACAGTCTCCACATATAGTCCCTGCCCAAGAACTCACTACGTAGCACATGCTAGCCTCCAGCTTGCAATCCTCATGCCTCAGCCTCTGAGTGCTGGGATTACAGGTGTGTACATCTGGCTATTGGATTTTGGATTTGTTCCAAATTTTGAACTACTGTGAATAAAGCTACATGAACATTCTTTTTTTTTTTTTTTTACATGAACATTCTTGATCATTGTTGGTGGATATATGTTTTTATTTCCTAAGAGTGAAGCAGCTGGGTCATTGGATGTGATTTTTTTTTTTTTGGAGGGGTGGTATTACAGACAGTTGAGTTAGGTAGAAATACAGTAGGTAGTCAGACAGGGGTGGGCCCTCAAGGGAGTGAGTACAAAAGATGAGAATCCATCAGAGCTGTGGCTGGAGGCACATCTGAAGATTAAAGTCACAATGGTTAGTTTGACATACTTCCCTGAGGGAGGAATGGAAGTTTGGGATTATTGGTATCACCCTTTTGAGATTTCCCATTATCTCATTAGGGGTGGGCCATCCTCTCCCACCTACTAAGACTAAGACTAAGAGACTAAAATTAAGACCAGTAAGACTAAAACTACTAAAACTAAAGACAAGACTAAGACTACAGATTATCCACCAAGGTTAATGATGTCACCATGTACCCTTGCTACCATTGGATCAGTATTACCTAAGAGACTATACTTGCAATTTTATTGGTTGATCATAATTTTGACCCACATTGTACCCACCTCATGATTTTGCGCTATAAAACTTCCTTTGAGAGGTGGGCTCATTGGCAACCCATTTGAGACCCCTCCTGTCTCTCAAAAACTATTCTTATTACTTATTTCCCCCATTCCTATTCCCCATCGCTTTTCTCCAATAAATTTTCCTGCTCTTAACCTCTGTTGTTTCTTAGAATTCATTCTTTGACTTGGGAGGACACAAATTAGGCATATTTGACATCTAGCATTTCCCTTGTATCAGTGGAACTAGGGATTGAACTCCATGCCTTTGCCCTGAGCTGTATCCCCAGCACTTTACTGAAACAGAGTCTCACTAAGTTGCCCCAGCTGGCAACTTGAACTTGTGGTCCTCCTGCCTCAGCCTCCCGGAATGCTGGGATTACAGGGACATGCCAACATGCCCAGCTGGATAAGTGAATGTTTTACTTTATGAAGAACTGTTGAACAGTGTATGGAAGTAGTTGAGGTTTTTTTTGTTCTTTTGTTTTTGTTTTTTTTGCTATCAACAGTGTATGAGAGTTCCAGTTGCTCTATCCTTGCCAATATTTGGTATTGTTAGTCTTTTGGTACCATCAGTGGGTATGAAATTGTATCTCATTATGGTTTTCATATGCATTTCCTGATGACTTAAGATGTCTAGAGAATCTTTTCACATGTTTATTCATATATCTATTTTTGAAGTATCTGTACATGTCTTTTGCTATTTTTTAAATTGATTTGTACCTGCAGCTTTCTTTGTTGCCAAGGTTACAGAAAAACTCCAAAAACCCACCTGGAATTCATCTTGCCCTAGCACACTGTTCAAGGCAAGAAGAAAGGCCAGGTGGCTATACTGTAATTCAAAGAATTTGAAATTAACAGTTAGGCTGCATTGTATAATGCAAGTGTTGCAAATTATGTCCTTTAGGGTTAGCGTCATACAGCCTACCTGGAGAAAAATTCAAAGTCCTGAATATCTTACTACAGTAGTGGTTGGGTACCCTTGGAGGCAAAGGAATTGCTTGGAGAGTTCACCCCCTCAGATTCTGATTTAGTTGGGGGAGTGCAGTGGGGTGCTTGGAATTTTTAAAGTTTTCCAAGTGATTCCAATAGGCAGACAAAGTTGAGACCAACTTGCTGACTGAAAAATGAAAGACATTCACTTTGTTAAGAAGCCTCTGCTATGCTGTTTTGTTAAAAGCATCAAGCTAACTTAAATAGAATATTAGGTTTTTAAAAAATACAAATTGGAGAAACTAGAGATTGTTTTTCTTGGTTTGTTTGTTTATCTGTTTTGGAGACAGGACCTGATTATGTAGTCGGGGATATCCTTGAACTTGCGATGTAGCTCCAGCTAGCTATAAACTATCCTCTTTTTTTTTTTTTTTTTTTTTGCGGCACCAGTGATTGAATTCACAACCTCGCGCCTACCTGACACGCGCGTAAGCCGCCCAGTCGAACTCCCGGCCCTGGTTTTTTGAGGCAGGGTCGCACTGTGTAGCTCAGGCCAACCTTGTGCTCGCGTTGTAGCCCAAGCCGGCCTTGAACTCACTACGCTCCTCCTACCTCAGCCTCCCGAGTGCTGGGATTAAAGGCGTGTGCCACCATGCCTGGCAATTCTTTATCCTCTTGCTTCAGCCCAGGGTTACAAATGTGTGTCGTCACACCTAGCTGAGATATTTTGTTTTTGTTTTTTGGGGTTTTTTTTTTTGGTATAGGGAATTGAAATTAGGACCTTGCTCTTACCAGGGAGGCACTGTGCCACTGAGCCATATCCTTGACAAATAGGTATAATGGATCATGTAATCCATATTGATTTCGTTCATATTTGGTGGGGGTACCAGGAACCAAACTCATGACCTTGCACTTGCCAGGTAGACACTTGTGCCGCTGAGCTATATTTGTGACCCCTGACTGAGATTTTTAAGTTTTTCTCTGTGTCAAGTATCAGACCTTAGAATATGGACCATGATCGGTTACTTTCGGTCTTCATCATACTTTCAAGTTTCATCTCAGCCGTAAGAATCATTTTTTAAATAAGTGAAGATTTAGCCCTTATAGTTTTTAGACACATTAACCAGCAGTTAAAATGAGACACAAAAAGCCAGGTATGGCAGTGCATGCTATAGTCCCTGACTCTGGGAGTCTGAGGTGGGAGTATTATAAGTTTAAAGCCAACTTGGACAATTCAGCAATTTAGTAAGACCTACCTCAAAAAGAAAAATTTAGAAAAAAATCCACCTTTGATTCTTATCTTAAACTGATGGGGAGATATCACTGGTATTTGTAACTCGATGCCAAATTCCATCCCCAGAAAAGATAGACTTTAAAATTGGAAAATGTGGGCTGAGGATATAGCTCAGCGGCAAGGTCATGAGTTTGATCCCCAGAACCAAGATAAATAAATAAATAAAATTGGAAAATGCTGCTCAGAAATCATGATGTAAGGGAGCCTTCAAAGGATAGAATGCAGCTGGGTATGGTGGCACATGCCTGACATCCCAGCATTCTAGTGGCTGAGGTAGGAGGATTACTAGGAGTTCAAGGCCAGCCTGAGTTGCATAGTGAAACCCTGTCTCAAAAACAAAACAAAACAAAACAAAACAAACAAAACCAAAGGACTGAGGTCCATCTGTCATCCTCAAGAGCAGGTGTACCTCTGAATACTAAGAATAGAATGGCAGCCTTTCCTCAGCTTGTAGACCAGAAGGGAAACAGACTCCACACAAATGCACTTCATCAGGCAGGTGCAACTCCCCTAGTGGCAAAAAACACTGCCACAGTGGCAGACCTGGAATGTGGCCCTGGTGTTGGCTACTTACAAGGCCAAATCTGCCTGAGCCTGGACCTGGCAAGTGTGAGGACCTGAACATGAGCATCTCCAACCTGCTGGCGTGCCCTCTTGTGATGTGTCCTATTCCATTAGCCTGTAGAAACTGATGCCTACTCACAGGGTTGCTGGCATACTTACTATCTTTGGACCCTGCTTGGCCCAAGAAGTAAGAGACACTGCATTCGGCCTCAGTCAATGTGACATTCTCCATGTCACTTCATTGTGTACAGGGGTTAGCCCTTCCTGTTTGTTTCCTTATTTGAGAAGTATATGACTTTGGCTTTTCCTAAACTTTCTGACGTTGTGGTTTTCCCCTATATTCTCCCAGGGTTCAACTGTTATGGGGGTGGGTGTAGCAGTTCTGTGCACTTTGGAATCTAAAGTGGGGAAAGATAAGGTCAAGTTAATAGTAATAAATTGGGTCATCTCTCCTGGGGGGGGGATTATGATGGAGGACAAGGCTAGCAAACTATGGCTTTAGGCCAGATCTAGCCTGCTGCCTGCTTCTGAAAAGCCTGTGAGTCAAGAATGGTTTTTCCCTTTGTTTTTTTTTTTTTAGATAGGGTTTTCCAGACTGGCTTTCGACTCACTATGTAGCCCAGGCTGGCCTTGAATTTGTAGGGATCCTCCTGGCTCAGCCCTCTGAGTGCTGGGATTACAGGTTTTTACTACCACACCAAGCTTGGTTTTTACATTTTTAAATGATTGAAAAGTCAAAATGAGAATAATAGCTACAAGGAAATAGAAATTCAGTGTGGAGAGCCACCTGGATGACTCTCCTTGAAAGAAGAGCAATTATCTCCATTTTGGCTAAACTTGGCCCTATCTCCAGGTATTGATATGCACAGAGCTGTCTAGGCCATTTCTTTATTCTTTCAATTGGCTTTAAGCAATGTAAATTGGGGTGGCTGAGGAGCTGATGTATAATCTTTGAAGCAAAGTGACAGTAGTTGCCCAGTGACTCCTAATAAACATGATTGAGCTGGGTAGATGATGAGCCACTGCTCCATGCTTGGCAGAGACCGAGAGCCTCGAGATAAGAGGCTATGATTTCCCAGAGCAGAAAACACTGTATATCAGAGCTGAAGCACTGACCCCGAAATATTAGATACTGCCTCAGTTGTGTTATGCAGGTTACTCTCTCTGCATGTCTTCCCCCATGCATATGGCAGAGGTGATCTCAGGCGTCCGACCTAGCCCAGCTCACGGCATTCACATATTTCCCACCACTCTCACTGTCACTCATCCCTGAGGAATTCCCCTCATGGAGAATTAATAAAACCCAGGCTGGGCCCTGGGTGGTGGTCTTTGTCCTGGTGAATATTCATCCTGGCCGGTCTTAGGACCCCTTGACTCCCCATAACTATAAATATGTCTTTGTGTCTTTATTCTCACCTTGGGTTGCACTGAAAGTGGTAGATTGCAATCGACTTGCTAGCATTCCAGTAACTTTCTTTTGGGACTACAGATATAAACTTCCTGGATTGTGATGAGGACCAGGAAGGGCTCTCTATAATTCAGGGTGTTACGGCTTTTATCTAGATGTTCCCCCAAAGCCTCTTGCACTCATAGGTGGGGCTTTTGGGAAGTGACTGGATCATGGGTGTGTGAAACTGGGTTAGACCACTGATGGGTTTATAGTTGGGTGTGATGTTGGGAGGTGAAGCCTGATGGGGAGAGGTGGGTCACTGGGGGTGTGGTGGGAAGGGTGTTATATATCCCCGCTCCTCCTTCAATTGATACTGCTTCCTGCTGGCCTTGCCATGAGCTCTTTCTTGTCTGTGATTCCCCTCTGCCATGCAGCCCTGTCCTGGAGCCTCTACAGATTCTGAGCCAAAATAAACCTTCTACTTTAAGTTGTGGGCATTGTGTCTCAGCAACAAGAAAGTAACTAAGACAGAAGGTGTATAAATAAAATTTTATTACAACATAGTCATGTATATTTATTTACTTTTTTTTTTTTTGAGACAAGGTCTTGATACGTAGTTCAGGTTGGTCTTGAACTCTTTCCTGAGATCCTCCTGTCTCAGCCTGCTGAGTGCTGGGATCACGGGTGTGCGCCACTATGCCTGACTCATTTACTTATCATTTATGGTTGCTTTTGTACTGTAATAGTGGATCTGAATAGTTTGTATGGTCCACAAAATGTGAAATATTTACTATCTGATGCTGTATAAAAGATCTATTGAACCCTGGCTTAGATAAAGATGTGGAAGGGGAGAATTGTAGAACTGAGGAATGTATGTGGGTCTTGCATAAAGAGTGAGCCTTGTCTTCCTATTCCCTCACTTTGCCAAGACCCGGGGGATAAACCATAAATATGTAGCAATAAATAAAATAACTTCCAGAGCTATTGATGTTGCTTAGTGGTACAGCATGTGCTTAGCATGTGTGAGGTTCTGAGTTCAATTTCCAGCACTAAAACAAAACAAACAAAAATGCCCTCCCAATTTGTTTGCATGAAGAGAGGTGATCTCCTTTCTCATTAGAAGCATGTATCCAATGTGGGTGGTCTGGTACAAAGTACAGCCATGGGAGTGGCCAGAAGAATTTCATAACAATAAACACATGGGCTTGGCAGTTCTTTCTTCAGATTTTCTTTTATAGACACAGTTCCCCCACCTGGAATGGAAGTTTTGACTTGGAGTCCAGTATTGGTCTGAAAGCTGCTGAACACCATGGTCCTTTAAATTGCAGTTTGTGTGTGTATCATAACCATCAGAGGTGGCTCAGCTATTGAAGGATGTCTTGTTGCAAAATTTTCTCGGTCCTTGATTTGCAGTCTATTTGCCAAAATTTTAGGGATTTGTACTCGATTAGCCAGAGTTTTAGGGATGATTTTGTGTAACTGAAATTCAACATTTAAACCGGGCATGGTGGTGCATGCCTTTAATCCCAGCACTCGGGAGGCTGAGGTAGGCGGAGCGTTGTGAGTTCAAGGCCGGCTTGGGCTAGAACGCAAGCGCAAGGCCAACCTGAGGTACATAGTGAGACCCTTCCTCAAGAAACTAGGGCTGGGAGTTTGGCTCAGTGGCTTAAGCACCTGTCTGGCAGGTTCAAGGTTGTGAGTTCAATCCCTGGTGCCAAAAAATAAAAATCAATATTTATTAAAAAAAAAATAAAATTCAATATTTAAATTTTTTGGGTTTTTTGAGATAGGGTCTCATTATGTGGTTCTGGCTGGCCTGGAACTCGCTATGTAGCACAGCCTAGCCTCAAACTGATGGTAATCCTGCCTCACCTGAGTGCTGGAATTATAGATGCACACCATTGACCCTACTAGATATTTAAATTTTTATAATGTGTTGGAAATTTCATCCTATAAAGTGAGAGTGATGGTCTGATATCCATCAAGAGAAATTTCCCAGAGAAGAAGTACAATTTTTTAAAATCAGAGGTAGTAGTATTTGCTTTCTTGATGGAGAAATTCCTTGAGCCACTCAGAGAAAACTGTAGTTATTTCATCAAACCACCCCAAAACTCAATGGTTTTGACTTTAAACAACAGTATATTATTTTCATGATTCTATGGATCAGAAATGAAGTCTGTATCTGGTACTTCTGTTCCACATGACAATGGCTGAAGTCATTGTTTATCTAGTTGCTCAGCATAATGCCTGAGTCATTTTAGGTGTAAAGTTTCAGATCTTGGAAGTGAGATAAATTCAAAGGTCATAATTATCTGCTGAATAAGGTAAAATTTCCTTTCCTTTTTTTTTTTTTTTTTTTTGGTACTAAGGGTCAAACTCAGAGCCTTGCGCTTGCCAGGCAGGCACGTGCCGCCAAGCTACATCCCTGGCCTCAAGGTAAGATTTAAAGACCAGAAACACATTACTTTCCAGGCAAAATGTCAGTAGAGATCAAGAGAGAGGAAAAGAGGCTGTGGTCTAACAAGATGTGTTAGAAGAAGAAACTGTATAGACATACAAAGACTAAAAGGAAACTGAACTATAAAAAACAAGCCACAGATGCCTGGGACACATTTCAATTTCTAGAAATATGGTGTAGTGATAGATAGAGAATGGGGTTTGGACTTAGATGTTCTAGTTTCAAGTTCTGGCTTTGCATTTAAGATATGCGATCTGGGATGAATCATCCGGCCTCTTTACACTGCAGTTTACTCTCCTGGATTCTATGATGAGGGCTACTTTAGAGGCTTTTTGCAAAGATTAAATACAATGAGATGTACTGTGTTTTTAATCATAACACTGCAATTAGAATACAATTCCTTTTTTTAATTTTTATTTTATTTTATTTTTTTTTTGGTCTTTTTGAGACAAGGTCTCACTATGCAGTTCAGGCTGGCCTTGAGCTCACTTTGTAGTCAGGCTGGTCTCAAACTTGCAACAATCCTCCTTCCTCAGCCTCCCGAGTGCTGGGATTGCAGGCATGCACCACCATGCCCCGCTTTAGGATACAATTCTTGACATGAATTTTAGAAATACTTGCTATTTTGGCAGCCTCCAACTCATCCTACCAATATGTGATGAGCATCTTTTATGCAATATTCACCACACATGCAACATTCACCACATATCCACGTTATTGTCAAAACTGTTTAGTATTTTCATTTTTTTAATGTGGAAATTTCAAACATACTCAAAAGTAGAAGATGGGTGTGGCAGTACATGTCTGTAATCCCAGCACTCTGGGAAGCTGAGGCAGGGTGATCACAAATTCAAACTCACCTCAGCCTGGGCAATTTAGCAATTTAGTGAGACCCTGGCTCAAAATGAGAACAAAAAGGGCTGGGATGCAGCTCAGTGCAAAGGCCCTGGGTTTGATCTCAAGAACCTGTGGTGGTGGAGAGGGGAGTAAGAAAGTCTACCTTGGTACTTCTCAAGCTTCACTGCTCCCATGATCACCTGGGGATTTTGTTAAACTGCAGATTTTTTTTTTCTTTTGTGGCACTGGGGATTGAACTCACAACCTCGCGCCTTGTCAGACAGGCACTTAAGTCACTGAGCCAAACTCCCAGCCCTGGTTTTTCAAGGCAGGGTCCTACTGTGTGGCTCAGGCCGGCCTTAGGCTTGCATTGTAGCCCAAGCCGGCCTCCAACTCACAATGCTCCTCCTATCTCAGCCTCCCAAGTGCTGGATTTAAAGGCGTGTGCCACCACGCCCGGCTTAAACTGCAGATTCTGAGTGAACAATTCTGAGCAGGCCCAGACTCCATTTCTCAAAGCTTTCAAATGACATTCAGGCTGCTGATCTGCTGGTATTTTGATTAGCAGGGCTTTAACTTCCAAGTACCATAACTCAGCTTCAACAATTATTAACTTGACAAATTTCATTTCCAGTTTTTCATTCAGTCCCCTCTTCCCACATCATTTTGAACTCTCAGATATTCTATCATTATATTGTATTCCATTATGTACCTTTAGAATTTTAATTAATTATTTATGTTTTTTGGATTGCAGGGGGGCCTGCAAAAGCTTTTTAATTTGTTGTCATCTCATTTGTTGATATTAGAGTATTCTTTTCTTTTTTTTGGTACCAGGATCAAACTCATGACCTTGCACTTGCCAAGCAGGGGCTTGTGAGCCACATCCCTGGCCCCTGATATTAGCGTTTTCTGGTGAAATTTTTTTAAAATTAATTTGAAATCAGACTCAATTTTGAGGAAACAAATATTAGTAGATATGGATTGTTAGCATTTATTGTACTCTGCTTCCATAATATTTTTCTTTCAAAAGAGTTTTATGTTTTTAAATTGACATAATAAAAAAATAAATTGACATAATAATTGTATAAATTACAGGATAAATGCAATTTTTGGCTTTTTGAGACAGGGTCTCACTTTGTAGCCCAGGCTGGTCTTGAATTCACTATGTAACCTGGGCTGACCTTGAACTCCTGGCAATCCTCCTGCCACAGTCTCCCTAGTGCTGGGATTACAGGCATTGCCACCATGCCTGGCATAATTTATGACTTTAGTCCTTTTTAATCTAAAGATTCTCCTTTTGCGTTTTTTCCTTTTTTCTTTTTTAAAGAAACTAGGTATTCTATAGAGTTTTCTATACTCTGAATTTTATTTCTTTTTATCAAATTTCTTTTTTTGTGACTCTTTTATCATCTACTGATTTTTTTTTGATTTTTTTTTTTTTGAAGAGAATAAAACTGAAAGAAATAAAGCAGAATAGAGTCAATCAAAACAAAACAATGAAGCCGGGCGTGGTGGCGCACGCCTTTAATCCCAGTACTCAGGAGGCTGAGGTAGGTGGAATCCGAGGCTGTCCTGGGCTACAACTCGAGCGCAAGGCCAGCCTGAGCTACGTAATGTGACCCTGCCTCAAAAAATCTAGGGCTGGAGCCGGGCGTATTGGCCCAAGCCTTTAATCCCAACACTTGGGAGGCTGAGGTAGGAGGAGCTTTGTGAGTTTGAGGCCGGCTTGGGCTACAAGGCGAGTGCAAGGCCGGCCTGAGCTACATAGTGCAACCCTGCCTCAAAAAACCAGGGCTGGGAGTTTGGCTCAGTGGCTTAAGCGCCCGCTCTGGCAGGCGTGAGGCTGTGAGTTCAACCCCCGGTGCCGCAAAACAAAACAAAACAATGAACATGGTACATGACTTCAAAAAAAGATAAAAGGAAATCAATGATAGCTACCATAATGCTTCTTGTTATCTTCAGAATAACTACCCATACCGTTAGGCATAATAAAATCAAACAAAACAGTACAGAATAATACCAATAAAAACAAAACAATGGAAGCAATACAGGACTTCAAAACAATAGTAAAACAACAGTGGTTACCATAATGCCTCTTGTTATCTTCTAAGTAGTTGCCGATATTATCAGACATAATACAATCAAGCAAATCAAAATATAATAAAATCACTCAAAACAAAACAATGAAAGCAATTCAGGGCTTCAAAACAAGATAATATAAAATCAATAATGGCTATCATAATATATTTTGTTATCTTTGAAATAACTATCCATGCTGTCAAATATAATAAAATTAGACACACTGAAACAGAATAAAACCAAACTAAACAGAACAATGAAAACAATACGGGATTCAAATCATGGTAACAGATTAACAATGCACTGCCTTCCTTTTTTAGACATTTCCTCCCCTCTCACTTTCACAATATCTATTGCACATTTTGGATCCCACTAACTCCTTTAGTTTTTTATACTAGGGAGGCAACATGATGTTCACCCATGTGACTCTGAGCCATTTCACCCATGAGCATGATCTCAAGTTGTATCCATTTACCCACAAGAGCCACAAGGATATCTTTCTTTATAGATGAGTAGCTTTCCATTGTATAAAAATGCCATGTCTTTCTTGTCCATCATGCAGCTAATGGGCAAGCTACCCCCACTTCTTTCTGGTTCCCTGTGACATAGAGCATTGTTCTCTCTCCTTTGATTTTCAGTCTATGAACCCCCTTTCGAGTTAAATGTATTTCTTGTATAAAGCATATTGATGGATTCTGACTCTTGATCCACTCCACCTGTGTTTCTATTTATTGGTGAATTGAGGCCATCTACATTAATGGTTATGTCCAACATGCACTGCCTCATCTCTATGCTATTTTCCTGCTGTTGGCTGCCTACTTTTCCTCTGCATTCAAATGTCTATGCTGCTCGGTGATACCCCTCTGCCACTGTTCCTGGAGCTGTGGTCTTTTTTATCTCTCTCTAGAATGTCCTCCAATATTCTTTGTAGGGTTTGTTTGATGGTCAAGAATTCCTTCAGTTGTTCTTTGTCATGGAAGTATCTTGTTTCTCCATTAATTTTGAAAGATAGTTTTGCAGGATACATGAATCTGGGTTGGAAGTTGTTTTCCTTCAGGACTCGAGATACTTCACTCCAAGCTCTTCTTGACGGGATGGTTTCTATTGAGAAGTCTGTTGTGATTCTGTTGGATTTTCCTTTGTAGGTGATCTGTTTCTTTTCTCTAATAGCTTTTAATATTCTGTTCTTGTGTTGAATTTCTGGAATATTGATTATTATATCTCTGAGTGTAGATTTATTTTGGTTATGGCTAGCTGGAGTTCTATATGCTTCACTTATCAGAATGTTGCTTCCTTTTCCCATGCTTGGGAAGTTTTGTGATATTATTTCTGTAAATAGACTTTTAATGTCATTTGTGTTGACCCCTGCTTTTTCATTAACACCTTTTATTCTTTTTTTTGTTACCAGGGATTAAATTCATGACCTCGTGCTTGCCAGGCAGGCGCTTATGCCACTGAGCTAAATCCCTGGTCCACACCTTTTATTAAGTTATGTTTCTTTGGGTTGTCTTGCAGCCATCAAATTGTTAATTCTAGGTTCCTTGTTATTTATTTATTTATATATTTATTTATTTTTTTTGAAGCACCAGGGATCAAACTCACAACTTTGCACCTGCTAGACAGGCACTTAAGTCATTGAGCCAAACTCCTGGTCCTAGTTTTTTGAGACAGGTTCGCACTATGTAGCTCAGGCCCGCCTTGTGCTTGTGTTGTAGCCCAAACTGGCCTTGAACTCACAACACTCCTCCTACCTCAGCCTCCCAAGTGCTGGGATTAAAGGTGTGCACCACCACGCCCGGCTTCATTTCTTCTTTTACCTGAGTTAGCATTTCTGTTCTAATTTCTTTTATTGCCTCATGAAGTTGTTTCTTTATTTCAGTAGCTATCATTTCAGAAACTTCAGGTGTGCAACTCCTGATCTCGTCCATGTTTTCATCTCCTGTACTTGCTCTGCTTGGATTGGAGGCCAGAGATTGCCTTTTGCTTCTTCATCTTGACATATTCCTCGATTCTTCTGGACAAGTGGGTACTGGGGTCCCAGGCACTTCCCACATTGGCTACAATTTCTCTGAAGTGAGACTTTTGGTTCTTCTAGACAGTGCTGGCTAGCTATGGGTATCTGGTGGTGGCCACTGGGTGCGCAGGTGCAGGGCTGTCTGCTGCTTTTCCCAACCTGCGCTGGCTCCCTGTGGCTGGTGGTATGCATGCAGGGGCAGGGCTGGCTGCCACCTGCGGACCTGGGCTGGTCACCTGCAGGATCCTCCACTAACCACCCCTGGAGTGTGTGTGGTGGCGGGGCTGGCCACCATCTCCAGCTGGCTACCCGTGGGGAAATAGCAATGGCTGCTAGGATGAGTGAGGGGATGGGGCTCAGTCTGAACAATTTCCACGGGTCTGTGCCCAGCTAAGAGCTGCTGATGGAAGCCAGCAGCAGTTCTGGTTCTGGGCTTATCCAGCCTAACTCCAAAATGGTTTCCAAGCCTGGCGTGGTGGCACACACCTTTAATCTCAGCACTTGGGAGCCTGAGGTAGGAGGGGTGTTGTGAGTTCAAGGCTGGCTTGGGCTACAACACAAGCGCAGGCTGGTCTGAGCTACATAGTGCGACCCTGCCTCAAAAAACCATGGCAGGTGCGAGATTGTGAGTTCAGTCCCCAGTGCCACAAAACAAAACAAAAATCTAAAAAAACCCAAAATGGTTTCCAGCCAATTGCTCTCTCCCATGAGAGGACCGAGGCCTCCACACTCACTGCCAGTCAGTGCAGTCTTCCAGGTTCGCTGCTCCCCTCCACTGCCACTCCCCTCCAATGCCGCCTCTCTTTGCAGAGGCCTCCAGGGTCGCCAGCCACCACGTCACCTTGATCATGTGTCCCCAGGTTTCAATAGCTCCTCTTGCACAGTGGGTCTGGCTCTGGACGTAGGCGCCACCAGCTACCACCTTCTTCTTTATTTAAGTTTTTCTTTTTTACTCTTTCTGTGGGCTTCAATTCTCACTTTAGATTCTTCCTGGGTCCAGGGGACCCACTTCCTTCCTTCTTGTCTTCCCGATGAAGCTATATTCTAACATCCAGACTGTCTGTCAGATAGGCTATTTACTCTGCTGCTTACTGCTCCGCCATCTTCCCGGAAGCCCCTTAAAAATTTCTTTTTTGAGACAGGGTCTTACCATGCACTTCAGACTGGCACTGAATTCACTATGTAACCCAGGTTAGCTTCAAACTACTGGCAATCCTCCTTTCTCAGCTTCCTGAATGCTGAGATTAAAGGCATGTGCCACTACACCAGGCAATATACTGTATACTGTTTTATAACCTGCTGTTTCACAGAGTGTAATGGACACCTTTTCACCTCAATAAATTCATGCCAACAACATGACCTCTTAATGATTTAATTAATAACTCTAAGCCTGGTGTGGTGCCACATCCCTGTTATCCCAGCATTTGAGAAGCTAAAACAGGAAAATTGCAAGTTTAAGTCCTGCCTGGGCAATTCAGTGAGATCTGGTCTCTAAGTTAAAAATAAATAAATAAGTAAAAATTAAAAAATAAATAAATAAATAGAGCTGGTGATGTAGCTCAGTGCAAAGACCCTGAGTTCAAGGCCAAAAAATAAAAAATCAATGAAATTCTTTTTTCTCCATCCCCCTAACAACCCCCTCCCACCTAGGCTCCCCTTCCCCCAGGTTTAATTATTTTTGGCAAGGCTATTTCATACATGGTCTTGTGCATGTCCATCAGGAGTTACATAATGTTCAGTCGTCTTTCTGTCCCTGATCTTTTTAATCTGCTGTCAGCCACGCAATCCGAGATTGAAGTATGCTGCCACCGAGTGGTAACAGCGTGCTATAACCACAGGTTCCAGTGGTGAGATCCCTGGAAGTGGGACTACCCAAACTTACAATCAGTTAGTACAGTCCATAGGCATGATACTAGAAAACTTCTTGTAAAATAAAGGAATGCTGTGTATTCATTTATTTTGCGGTACTAAGGGTTGAACACAGGGCCTTTTCACTGAAATTCATCTGTAGCACTTTTTAATTTATTTTTTACTTTGAGACAGGGGCTCACCTAAGATGCCTGATTGCCCTGGCTGAGCTTGAATTTGAGATCCTCCTCCCTCAGCCTTCCATAGTGTGGAGATTACACGTATACACCATCATGCTTGGATTTAAAATAAAAAAGGGCTGGGAAAGTAGCTCAGTGTGAAAATGTGAAAGCCCTGGGTTCAATTCCCAGTACTGTTCAAAAAAAATTCTCTTTACCATTTCTTACTACCTTCTCTCTGGCTCTGCACTGGACTCACTCACATTTCCTCCCCCTACTCTCCAAACTGACAACTGTGCTGGTATTTTTCACTTTGTTCTATGAGATTTCCTTTATGCCCATCCATGCCCCACCCACGTCTGCCCTGGGAGATGGCTTTTGTACACCTTATCACCAGGTTTCCTGAACTACTTACTGGCTTCTAGTTGAGTTCAGCCCCATTTACTCTTCTTGCTTTTTCTGTACTTTGCTGGGGTTTGTTTTGTTTTGTTTTGCTTTGCTTTGTTTTGTTGAGACAGAGTCTTGTTATGTAGTTCAGCCTGTCCTTGAACTCACTATGTAGCTCACCTAGAGTGGCCTCAGACTCATGGTGATCTTCATGCCTCAGCCTCCAAGAGCTGGGACTGCAAGTGTGAGCCACCATGGACTTTTCTGTTTTTGAGTGGTCACTTCCTCAACAGCTACAACTCCTGCTACATGTGGTCCTTCTTCTGTAGCTTCTCACTCAGCTTCAGTTACTACAATTTTCTCCTCTTGCCCATTAGACTTCAGAGTTTTAATAGTTTCCCATTATTTGCTATTCCCTGAGAATCTCAATTTTCCCTTTAGTACTTTAACCCCATCCTATCTCAGCAAGTAGCACCTGCGTTGAGACTTATCTTTTCAATTACCAGTACTGCCCAAAAAGGAAATGTCTCTTAGAAAGACCCAGCTGAAGGGCCAGGGATTTAGCTCAGTGGCCTAAGCACCTGCCTGACAGGCAT
>RJWM01037213.1:0-17607 GCA_004363535.1 Dasyprocta punctata
TCAGTTTTTAAATATGTTCTATCTAGGTAGTCTTTACCTAGCTAACCCAACATCAGAAGTGTTTTCACCTAGAAATTTGTAGTTTTAGATTTTACCTTTAAGTCTGTGGTCCACCGTGAGGTAATTTTTCATACATGTTACAAGAACTGGATTGGGATTTTTTTCCTCCCCTCATATGATGTCCAGTGATCTGCATTTAACAAAGCAGGGAGGAGGGCCATGTGCAAAGCAGATCATGATAGAAGGTCGTATGCTGCCAGGGAAGGTTGAGCAAAGTCCCAGAAAGCCCTAAGAAGAGAGTTTCTAATATCGAGGAGACAGTGTCTCCTAGGTTAGGCCTTAAAAGCTGACAGCAGAGAAGGTAGCAAAGGTAGATAGGAGGAAATCAGAGGCAAGGCAGGTAACGTGAGACTGACTCAGTGGTGCCTTAGGAGCCAGAACCTTCAGTGTGTGGAGGGGCAGGGTTAGAGGTAAAAGTGGGAGAGCAAGGTGGTTTGGGCAGAGAGTAATGATTCAGGAGCAAACCAGAATAGACCAGACCGAAAGAGAGAGTGGACAGAAAGCGAGGAGCCAAGTGAGGTTGGAGACTGCACAGGGATCAGGGATGGGGCCTGCGCTCCACCAGTAGCTCTAGGGATAGATTTAACGAAGAGTCACGACATGAGTCCCAGCTGCCTCCTGGGTCTTGGACTTTGGCATTTGAGAGTCCCTCTGCTCAAGGTAGAGGAATTCTGTTAGGCTCAGGTAGCTGGGATATCCAGGTGGAGATAGCTGGGAGGGAGCTGAGTGCACAAGGGAGCACTGTCTCAGTGGTGTTAGTTCACCACTTCTCTCGTGAAGCTCCCCAGATCCCCAGAGGTGCCAGTTGCTGCACCCTTGTGTCATGCCCCTGTGCCTTTCATGACAGGGCCTGTGGGTGTGTGATGGTAGACACCATGGGCCTGTCACTAGAACACAAGGCCTTGGAGGACAGTTCCAAGACTCAGTAGGTGTGAAGCGAGTAGAGTATACAGGACTGGGGACAGCAAGCCTGCCTTCTGGCCAGCCTGCCTCTACTGACTGTGTGACCCTGCTGCTCTCCCCAGACCAATGACTGGTGCCATGATGTCATGGTAGAGGCAGGAAAGCAGGTGCTCTGCTGCTTTTGCAAGCAGACAAGTAAGAGTTGGGGCAGGATCCCTAGGAATGCCTGTGGGCTACTGACTGCCTGCCCCACGATGTCCTCAGCCCTCCGGCACTCATCTGTAAGGAGTCATGGTCTGTAGTCTACAGAACTGTCAGGGAAGGCAGCCCAGCCTCTCCGATTCCTGACCTTAGTCCTTCTGTAGAACCAAGTCACTTCACAGAGCCTGGGCCTGAAGTCAGGTGTGGGTGAATCTTTTAGTTTTTTTAGGGAGGAAGAGTATTTGACTTTTTTTTTTCCAAGAAGAGAGACTGAAAACTAGAATATACAACTTACGATCTAGAAAGAAAACAAAGTTGGAGAAGACAAGTTCTAGGAGAAGGGAAACAGGAAAAAGAAAATTCTGGAATGAGTCAGGATTGACCCACCCCTAATTCCAGCTTCTGCCTGATTCAGCCCTGAGCCCCACCACACGCTCCCCAGCTGCTGCTTCCGAAAACCACCCCAGCAGCCACGCCTTTCACACCACCTACCCCTTTCTTTTGGACATCCCACACACACTGTCTCGCAGCCCATCTGTTCCAGGAGTCTGCTGACAATTTTGTAACTTCATCATGGGTTTATCTTCAGACTCCAGAT
The DNA here is from genome assembly GCA_004363535.1 of Dasyprocta punctata. Taxonomy (NCBI): domain Eukaryota; kingdom Metazoa; phylum Chordata; class Mammalia; order Rodentia; family Dasyproctidae; genus Dasyprocta; species Dasyprocta punctata. The sequence continues at coordinate 1,763 of RJWM01037213.1, forward strand.
GGTTAATGCCTTTTTGCAATATTAAAGTGCCCCATTAGACTGGGAAGGAAGCACGAGGGTTATGCCCTCCCCACAGGCAGTTGGGCAAAACAGCTGAGCATCTCCCCCACCCCACATGGCCCCCAAACCCTGGAGAAGGGGAATCGCAGTGCAGTCATCCTCTTCAGAATGCAGACACATGGTAGGAAGCACTGGCCACCTCTGTCGGCTAACTTTGGGGACATCCTCTCCCACAGACCCCTGTTTCCCTATTAGGACAGTAAGTGTACCTAGCAAGATGTTTCCATGTGCCAGAATTCATTTCCAGCCTGTGGCCCTGGCTCTTGGTACATCTGTCTTGTCCCTGAGCCTTCACTGTCTCTTGACCCCTCCAGAGCTACTCCGGGCTCTTTGGAGGGCAGCACTGGGCTCATTTCTCCTGGGGCTTCCACCTCAGTTACCAGGGTAAGATTGCTGAGTCCATTCTACAAATTGACTATGGGAGAAGTATCATGTTAGAAGCTGAGAGGGTATAGCTCCTGCTTTCTACAGTCTTAAAGAATAGTCAAAATCTAAGATTTCAGGTTTGAAGAGACTCACCAGCCCTAGATGCCAACAGTTGTGAGATGGGAGACAGGGGCTTTGTTAAGAGTAGGTAGAGAACCTTCAGGAATGGTGCTCTTGGCAGAATCCCACATTTCCACTGACCTTGCAGTCAGTTTCAGAGAATGTTGGAAAAATGGATCATGCTATGAAAGGATAGGCCACCCATCAGAAGCCAAGGGCATCTTCTTTCCAAGGCAGGTTGGCACAGGAGTAGAGGAGTCCATAAAGAATAGTCATTTTGGTGCCAGAAGTCCAAATTGTGAGTCTAGTAGATAGATGGAAATAACACCAATCAAAGCTATTTATTGTAAATTCTCTACAAGAAAAAAATAATTAAATTCAGGACTGGGGATGTAGCTCAGTGGTAGAACGTTTGCCTAGCATGTGTGAAGCCCTGGATTAGACCCTACAATTTTTTTTTCAAAAGTAGCATTGGTATCCTAAGGGTACTGTGTCTAATCATAAATCCCAAAGCGTTTATTCAGTGTTTAGACTGTACCAATCTTTGGCTAATAAGTCTTTTCATTCATAAAACAGGATGTGAGCCAGAGATATAGCTCAGTGGCATAAGCATCTGCCTGGCAAGCACAAGGTCCTGAGTTCAATTCCCAGTACCAAAAAAAAAAAAAAAAAAAAAAAAAGAACGTGAGTTTGAATACTGCCAAGTCACTTCACCTCTCTGAGTGAAGAGAATGAATCCTAGCACAGTTTTCCTCATCTGCAGTACAGGGATGGATAATGGTATTGTTTATGTCAGAGATGCTATGACTATTATGTAAGTAAAAATAGGTATAAACGTGCAGTGTTGTAGGCACATTTTCCTTTAGACCAGTGGCTCTCTATGCTCACTGAATATTTAGAATCACTGGGGGAGATTTTTTAAAAATACCAGTCTGGTCACATCCCAGAGGGCGGGCCAGCTGCAAGACAGTGAGTTTGCACTCCAGGCCTCCTCCATTGCATCCAGGAGAGTGGGCCGACTGAAAGAGTGTAAGACTGACAGAAACCCCAAGACCCAGGACAACAGCCCAGCACGCAGACACACACACACCTCTGGAGGGCAAAATAATCAGTGATGCCAGTAACATGGAAGCATCTGAAGCAGCAGTGAGGAGACAGCATTTGGACTCTGGATATCTCATTTCCTCCTTGAGAGAGGCCTCAGTGCTAGTGGTAGAGCTATATATCATGGAAGGTCGGCGGGTATCAACATAGAAGACAAAATAAAAAAGAGAAGGCGGAGAATGGCAAGATACAGAGGCGAGGTGCAGCCCCAGACCCCCAGCCCACCCAGGACAGGCCTGGAACTCAATGGGACAGGTGAAGGTGTGTATGGGGTATGTAGTGTACCCCCAAGTCCTCATATAATTTTGATGGGGCTGAGTTATTGGTTTGTTATTGGTTTGTTGATTGACAATGTGAGCGCTGTGCCCACCCAGGGGTGGAGCTGACATACAGTGTAAGGGAAGGCGGGTCTTCCTCTTGTTCGCTTGCTCTTCCGCTTCTCTCTCTCGCCAGCGCGGCTTGCGGCTTGCAGCTTGCAGCCGCCATGAACTGTAGCCCCGTCATCCCATGCTGCCTTGGAGTCAACTAATGGACTGAAACTCCCGAGAAACTGTAAGAATAAACCTTTCCTTCCCTAATTTTGGGCATCAGGTATTTTGTCTTGACAACGAGCGAAAAAGTAACTAAGACAAGGTGGAAGTCAAACACTGGAATTTTCTGAAACGATAACAACAGATGTGAAGGAACAAGTGGAAAAGGGCTTAGAGAAAATGATCTCTCAGGAACAAAAAGAAATGATATTAAAATCAAAGATATTAGAGAAGACACAAATAATAGATGAACTTAGAAAAAGATGGAAACAAAAAATGCCCAACATAGGACAGAAATAGAATCTGTGAAACAGATACAAAAAGAGATCCAGGAGATTAAAACCTCCATTATATATGCAACAGATTGAATGAAGGAAGGGATGGAATTTCAGATCTTAAACAGAATTGCAGCTAGTGATCATGAAAAGAAGGATATCCTAAAAATAGCAAGAGACCATGAGAAATTAATCCAACAGCTACAAAACAAAGAAGAATAACAAGATCGATTGCAGTCAAGGAGCAATGAGACAGCACAAATGACCTAACGATCATAAATATATATGCGCCTAATACAAGAGCACCCACCTGTGTAAGGCAGTTATTGGTAGACATGGAAAATCAAATAAGCAATAACACAGTTGTAATGGGAGACTTCAGTACCCCATTGTCAGTGAGAGACAGATGAACTAGACAAAATCAGCAAAGAAGTATCAGAGCTGAACCAAATCTAGACTTAATAAGACCAACTGAACTAAACCAAATGGACTTAATAGGAAGAAACCATGCCCCAGAGTCCCGCACCAGTGACCTGTAGAGATCCAGCAAGCCCATCGTGGGCCCGGAGAATAAACCATGCCCCAAGGTCCCACCACCACTGGCGGAGCATCAGTGAACCACCACCCTGTGCAACTCCACCATTCCAGGAACACCAGATGAGAAGAACCCAGGTGCCAAGTCCAGTCACCTACACCAAGGGACTGGCAGCAAGTGCAGGAAGCACCTGGGATGCAGCAGTGGGCTGATTTGGGAAACACAGGAAAATGTCAAGACACAGGAGCAAAATACAATCTCCAGCCCTCACAGAACCTCCAGCCCACACAGAATAAGTTCAGGAGACACAGACATAGTAGAAATTAGAAGTCACACACATGAAAATTCTGAAAAGATAACAACTGAAGTAAAGTAGCAACTTAGTTCTTGTATTGATGGGTTAATTTTACATGACTGTGTCTAAGATATGGACAACTGTTTTAAAGATAACAAGAGGTATTATGGTGGCCATTATTGATTTCCTATTGTCTTGTTTTGAGGACCTGTATCCCTTTCATTGTTTAGTTTTGATCGGTTTTATTCTGTTTTGTTTTGTTTGATTTTATTATGTCTGATGATATGGGCAGCTATTTTGAAGATACAAAGATACATTATGGTAGCTATTGTTAATTTTCTGTTATCTTGTTTTGAAGTTCTGTATCACTTTCATTGTTTTGTTTTGATTGGTTTTGTTCTTTTTTTTTTGGTTTTATTCTTTTTAAGATAAAAAAATAGTGATGCTGGCAATTCTTGAAAAAACTAAAAATAAAAATACCAGTCTGGGGCCATGTTTCAGACCAATTCAAATAGACTTCCTAGGGAGTAAGACCTAGGCTTTTTCCTCTTTTCTTTTCCCTTCCCCTTCTCCTTCCTTTCTCTCTCCCCTGCCCCCAGTGCTGGGAATTGAATCCAGAGCAATCTACACTGAGCTATGTCAGCCATTTTTATTTTTACTTTTATTTTTATTTTTGAGAAAGGGTCTTGCTAAGTTGTTCAAGCTGGCTTTGAACTTGTGATCATTCTGTGTCAGCTTCCCCACACAGTGCTGGGATTATTGGCAAGCACCACCATGCCCAACTTTTTTTCCTTTTTTTTTTTTTAACCTTAATGAATCTAATGTTCTTTACACAATGTGGCAGTTATGAACCATTCAGTACCAATCAGGTACCAATTTTTTCAATCCTAAGGAATGTAGGCCTGATCTACAGTTAATCCAATTTTTTTTTTCGATACTGGGGATTGAACTCACAACCTTGCACCTGCCAGGCAGACGCATAAGCCACTGAACTAAACTCCCAGCCCTCTGATCTACAATTAAGAGTTAAGAACTGTGATGACCCAGATTTGCTTGGGTAACAGTCATTTCTTATTTTCTCCCTCTCTAGGACTGTTTCCCAGCACCTCAGTCTCCTGCCATGTCCGACCCTATTACTTTGAATGTTGGGGGGAAGCTCTACACAACCTCGCTGGCAACCCTGACCAGCTTCCCCGACTCTATGCTGGGGGCCATGTTCAGTGGGAAGATGCCCACCAAGAGGGACAGCCAGGGAAACTGTTTCATTGATCGTGACGGCAAAGTGTTCCGCTACATCCTCAACTTCCTGCGGACCTCCCACCTAGACCTCCCTGAGGACTTCCAGGAGATGGGCCTGCTCCGCAGGGAGGCTGACTTCTACCAGGTGCAGCCCCTGATTGAGGCCCTGCAGGAGAAGGAGGTGGAACTCTCCAAGGCAGAGAAGAATGCCATGCTTAACATCACGCTGAAGCAGCGTGTGCAGACGGTCCACTTCACTGTGCGGGAGGCGCCCCAGATCTACAGCCTGTCATCCTCCAGCATGGAGGTCTTCAATGCCAACATTTTCAGCACATCTTGCCTCTTCCTCAAACTTCTTGGTTCCAAGCTCTTCTACTGCTCCAATGGCAATCTCTCCTCCATCACCAGCCACTTGCAGGACCCCAACCACCTGACTCTGGACTGGGTAGCCAATGTGGAGGGCCTGCCCGAAGAGGAGTACACCAAGCAGAACCTCAAGAGGCTCTGGGTGGTGCCTGCCAACAAGCAGATCAACAGCTTCCAGGTCTTTGTGGAGGAGGTGCTGAAAATTGCTCTGAGTGATGGCTTCTGCATTGATTCTTCTCACCCACACGCTCTGGATTTTATGAACAATAAGATTATTCGATTAATAAGGTACAGATAAAAAGACCCCAGCAACTTTGGAAAGGGGGTTCCCAAGAAGCTCTATGTCAGCCAAGGCCTGGAGAGTCTCACCAGTGGTGTGAGGCGGGGCACTATACTAACCGGTATTAATTGCATAACAGGACTTGATTCCCCTTTGATGAAGTCCGTCTATTGGAATCCACATGTCCTCTGAGCAGAACCACCTTTTTCTTGCCATTTTGAGCTAGAGATGTGCAATTTATTACGACAAATGAAGAGTTAGCTGATGTGTGCAAGAGGAGTCCACAGGAGGACTTTCTAACCGGAACAAGGAAGCAGCAGTTTCATCTCTGCTTTATCTCTGTACACTAGCCTGTGCCTCATTTACCCATCTGTAAAAAGAACCTCTGGAATTACAGAAAGTGGACAAGAGCAAGAAGCTCCTTTCAGTTTTCCAGGACCTAAAGTGCCCACAGATCCCATCACACCTGCTCTTCCCTCTGTACGATGTGACCAGGACCTTGGACTTATTTACCCAGGGGTGACCATATTTAGCTGGCTTAGAGTACAGTGTATTCCCAGAGCTCTTCAGTGGCCCCCTTTCAGGGAAGGAGTTGAGCCTAGAAGAGAATATCCAGGCAGGGTTTAGAAGTTTGAGATTTTTCTCTCAACAGGGCCGAATCTGGGGATTTCTGGTTTCAGAAATGGGGTGCTGTCCCTGCAAAGGTATGAAGGTATCTGCAGCCAGTATAATGAAAGGTACTTCATAATTAGCCTAATACTTGACTTTTGCAGTCCTTTTCCCAAAAATTTGAGGTATTACTGAAACAGTTCCATTTAAGCAAATATATTATGGACTCTCAGGGTTGGAAAATAATCCAGTGGTTGCTTAGCCATCCCCAGCTCCCAGGATACCCCAGCACACCCTTGGGAATGAGCACCTCTGCTTGAGTACCTCCAAGGGGTCTCCTATGCCTACTTGCATACCTCTGGTAACAAGCAGCTCACTGTCCCCACTGCCATGACTGGATGGTACTGACTGTTAGAAAGCTCTTCCTATATGAAGCAAAAGTCTATCCTGCCATTTCCTTAGCTAGGTCTTGGTTTCATACCTTCCTTATCACCCAAATGTATATCTTTGCTTTCACAACAGTCACCTTGAGAGATCAGGCACTTACTCTGAAAATATTATGACTCAGAATTTGGATTCCCCTTTGGGATCTGTATCGGGAGCCATAGTTAGGTTGTTTCCATCCCCTGTACGTCAGTCCCCTTTGGTTATGGCACAACCTTGTTTGTGATCCCATCCCCACTTCATTCACGTTCCACACCAGCCATGGTTTAGCACGCCTTTTGCCCATTTTTGGTTGGGAGGTGAAGATTCATTGCCTGAGGAGATCCAGAGGAAAGAGAAGTTCTTGGAAGGCGTTTTGCAGCAAAGAGCCTTGTGTGGTGTCTGAACTATGATGCTGCCCTTGGAGTAAGTGCCCAGCCCCGAAGATACTTCTCAAGAGGGTGGCCTTCGCTTGTAGTGTTGTGTCTGTCCTAACTAGTCCCTGGGGCTTCTTGGGGTGTGATGCAGGACAAGGAGCTCCAAGCCACTGGTTCCCAGCAGATGATGAGCCTCGCAGGCCTCCAACCTGCGTATTATGATTCATCTCACGTGAACATGGCTTCCCCACTAGAGAGAGGTCCTCAGACACACCAGAGAAGCCCAGTGTCATAGGCATCCACAGAAGGTAGATCAAGGGGCTTCCCACCGTGACGCCCTGAGAGCAGGGAATCTGTATGCGGGGCTTCAGGCAATAAAGGTCTCTCTCTCCCTTCAGTAGGACCCAGGAATCTCTGTGACAGCTGCCCCAGGCCACCAGGTCAATGATATTCTGGAAATCCCCTCAAAAAGAATGCAGTTCAGACTCGGCAACAGAAGCTGTGACCACAGCAAAAGAATTAGAGGAAGAAATCTCATCAATCACTGCCCTTTTTTCTTTCCATAAAACTTCCCTTCCTCCCTTTTTTTGGTGCTTCCTAATTCAAGCAGCTTGACTTAAAGTACAGAACATGTGAAGCCACTAACATGCTGTGTGACTTTATGCAAGTCACTCATCTCACTGAGCCACCTCTGTTTCATCTTCTGTGAAATGGGCATAACAGTAATACATAACTCTACTACCTCACAGGGCTGTTGTGAGGATCAAATGAAATAATCTATGTGAAATAAATGATAAACAATTATTACTTGTGTCTGTTCAAAAGGAGAAAACCTAGTTCCTCCTTCCCTTTGGTTTGGTTTGGTTTTTTGAGACAGGATCTTACTGTTTAACCCTGATTGGCCCCTGAATTCATGATCTTTCTGCCCATGCCTCCTGAGTGCTGGGACTTCAGGCATGTACCATCACACTTGGCTAAAACCCCAGTCTTGAATTAGAATAATTCAGATTTGAATCCTGGCTCCATCGTGTGCTGTGTAACCTTAGCCAGGTAGCTGGCTTCTTCCTCATTGGTTAACAGACCTGACCTGCCAGGGCTGTACACCTTTAGCAAGTTAGTCCATGTGGAAATCCCAAACTGGGCCTGGCTCACAGAGCTCAGTAACTGGCTCTTACAGGAGGTAGTTGTGGGGACAAAGAGTCCAGGAGGGTACAGTTTAACAAATCGTTACAGGGGGTTCAGTGTATGCCTCCAGAAGGTGGGTAGAGCCTGGAAGAGGCTGAGAGCTTCACACCATGCTATCAGAACTTCAAGAAGGAGAGAGGTTTTCTCAGAAAGGGCTTGATGGATGGGCCAATGGGACCCTTGAGGGCAGGTTGGATATTGGCAGAATAAACAAGGAGAGCACTATGAACTCAGCAAACAAGAAGAAAAGCAGCTTGGCCGCCAGGCAGAGAGGGCAATTGAGGATGAGTGCCTTCTCACAGCCACTGCACAGGGAAATGACAGGGACGGGCGATGTGCTCAGCACAGTCTGATGTGCTCACGTCTATCCTAGGTGAGGTCAGCCATCTGCTCAGCAAAAACGTGAGAGGGAACATAGGATGCACGGAGCTACAGCCCAGTGGGTAAGGCAGGCAGAGTGCGTGTGGAGAGCCAGGGTGCGCTGCCTGTGGGCTGCCCACTCCTTGGGTGAGACCCAGTGGTGATTGCACCCAGACTAAGCTTTATACCAGTAAGGTGTTTGTCCCAGCAAAAGCCAGCTGAAGGGGCAATTCCAGGCACATAGCAGCTTGTCAGCTCTGTCCTGCCCCAGGTGTAGTCCCGCATAGGAAGAATGGCTGGAGTGCCAGAGGGAACTCAAGGCACCTTGTGAGTTCTGCCCACGACAGGGTCCCTGCGTGCTTGAAGGCCAGGCACTCTGCTGTGATCTCACACCCTCAGGATCACTAAAAGTCGTTTGCCCTTTTATTAAAAAGCTAAGCCTCATGACCCTGTTCTACTTGGGGCCAGAGCCCTCTGGGCAGCAGTGGTCATGGTCCCCCCCTCCCACTTACCTATACCTCAGTACTCAATACAGCCCAGCAGCCCATGATGCGGCCAGCTGGTTTTGTAAACCACCGTGTGGCCTAAATTACAGCATTTGTGTAACTGCCCATTTGTTCACCCCAGTCCCAGCTTCCTTTTACAAATTACTTCTAAAATAATCTGTTGCAAATAGGGCCTAGTGGAGGTCAGCTTATGGGCAGAGCACCAGCCTATCCCTTTCCTGGGCTGCAGTCTCTTCACCCTGACCGGCTGTGTCTGCCTGGATCCCGGGGGGCTCAGGGCTGATAAGGAAGGGGTGGTTGGCGGGGAAGCGAGACCCCGTAATCATCTCCCAGAACAAAACAACCTTGAAAACAGACACATCAAAGAGAGGGCTGGGCTGGTTTCCAGGCCTGCAGGGTCCTAGCTTTAGCAGCCCCATCTTCCCAGACAGTCTAGTGCCCTCTGTTTCCTCCAGAACCTTAGGGCCAGTATGGCACCACCAGAGCTGCAGAGACAATCTGATGACACATTTACCCAGTCTGGGATACAGTGACCAAAGCGCTGCTGAGGAGAAACCTAGCTGATCTCAGAGGATCGATGAGCACCCATAGCACCCCACAAAAGATGGCAAAACAAGGTGGGGGTGCCATTCTCTGATTCTTCTGAGCAGTGCCTCTCAGCCTGGTGCACCTGAACTTGCTAGGCCTCCACTTTACACACAGTATACGGGACATTGCAAAGCCGTCGTCAACATTTTCCAGTTAGGTGGCAGCCCTAGAGTATTCCGACCCATTCCTCTTTTTATGCCAGGTCTGTCCCCAAAGCCTGAACTCCCTTTTACTGGGAGTTGGGTAAAGGCCAGCTGAATCCCATTTGAAATCCTCTAGGGATCAGGTCAGCTGAAGAACAAAGGGTATTCTCTGCTCAACCCCAATTAGTTCACTTTATAAATCTTGTATTGGGTTTGCTTAATAAACACCCCCTTGGTAACTTATAGGTCACCAAACTCCTTCACATCTATAGTTTCCTTTCCCAGAACCGTGGCATATACCATGCCATTTCACACTGGGTCTGGGCTTCCCTTTCCTACCTTGTCTTCATAGCAAACATCTGCTTATCCAACCACACCCTGCACAAGCCTTGCCTTCATGGCGCCACCAAGCAGTATCAGTCCCAGCCGTCCCTCTCTCCCCCCTCACCACCCTGCCCTATACCTGAAGAAGACTTTATCACCCAACTGCAGTTGTTCGCAGGCAGTGTGGCACTGGTAAATATTCAATGACCAGCTCCTTGGGGGAAAAGCCCTGATTTGCAGCATGGACCAAAGCCCATGTATGTTCCCTGTGGTTTACGTCAAGCCTCCAATGTGATGTCATTGATAAGCTGATAAGAGAGGGACGTAAGGGTCTCTGGAGACTGCTGAGCCACTCCAGCACACCTCTGCTGCATCAGTGAACTAAGTGAATGCTGGTAAACCCGGGGACTCTGCCTTGCTCTTTGTATCCCCAGTGTCTCACACACAGAAGGTGCTCAGTATGCCTGAGGGACCTCTGCCCCAGACATGTAAGACATTTCTGGCCCCATATATCCTCTCTTGCTCAAAAGTATTGCTCAAACTTTTTTTCTGTAGCCCAAGAAAAAAGTATCCAAAATTCCTAGTTCTTTTCAGACAGGTATTACCTTATTAAAGTGGGTTAAACAAAGTGCAGATTCTGGAGCCAGACTGCTGTCAGATCAAATTCCAGCTTTGCTACTATAATGGCATGGTAACCTTCCTCAAGTCACTTAACCTTTCAGTTTGTCCATCTGTAAAGAACAGATAGAACTTGCCACATAGAGCTTTTGTAAGGCTTTGATAAGGTAATGCTCTATAGCTTTTGGACAGTGTCTGGAGTACAGTAAGTACTAACTGGATTATGATGATGACTTTATGTCCTCATCTTTCATTGCTGTTCTACTTGCCTACCTGCTGAGTGTCTCCCGCAAAGTCCATGGAGGTTTCTACCTTCTGACCATTGCCCAAGCCACTCCCACCACTTGGAGTGTTCTACTTTCTCCTCTCCAGTGACTGATGTCCTGTTCATCCACAGTGGATGGACTCCCTAGCCCTCACGTGCCCTTTCAGAGCCCTTCTTCCTCCACGTTTCCCTTGCCCCATCATTGACATCTCCTTGGGTGTGAAAAAAAAACAGACCTCATTACACATTCTATGTATAGACTGAATGTTTGTGTCCTCCTAAAATTCATGTTGAATCCTAACCTTCAAACTGATGATATTTGAAGGTGGTGCCTTTGGGAGGTGGCTGGTTTGAAGGTGGAGCCCTCCTGAATGAGATTAGTGCCCTTACAAAAGAGAGTCCAGGGCTGCGTGTATAGCTCAGTGGCAGAACATCTTCCTGGGAGTGCAAGGTTCTGAGTTTGATTTCTGATACCCTCCCCACCAAAAAAAATTGTCCAGAGGGCTCCCTTGCTATTCTACCAGGTGAGATGCAATGAAAAGATGTCCATTTATGACCCAGAAAACCAGCTGCTATAACTTACGTGTTGAGTGATCCCTAAAGGTCCATGTACTAAAGGCTTGGTCCCCAGAGTGGTGCCATTAGGAGGTGGTAGAATTTTTAAAGGGTGGGGGCCTACCACCTTATTGGGGGCAGGGCCTCCGTGAGGATTGTGGGATTCCAGTTTCTCCCCTTCTCTCTATGCTTCCTGGCTTAAGACACGAGCCCTTGCTCTAACATATGCTTCTGCCATGATGTGCTAACCTCACCACAGACCCAAAGCAGTGGAGCTACCCAGTCTTGGACCAGAACCTCCAGAACCATAAGCAAAAATAAACCTTACTTTGTAAGTAGCCTATGACAGGAATTTTGTTATAGTGGGATAGAAAGCTGACTAATACACAGTTTCTCACTAGACAACAAATCTGTTTGTCCTTCGGACTTATCACCTCCTAAGACTATGGGAAATAAACTATTGTTTGGAGCTTAAGGGCGTAACTCATTGGTACAACACTTGCCTACTATGTGCAAATTCTTAGGTTTGAGTCCCTATTGGGGACCTGGCCTAGATCCCGAATCTCCCGAATGAGCATATGGCGAAGGCTTAAATAAATGAGACAAATGGTATGGTTTTAGGGCTCCAGCAGGGTCAAAGGCCCTACAGAGTTCTTGACTCTGTAGCTGAGATGAGGGCTAAGACAAAGAGCTTCTCTGGACCACCTGTATTTATTTTCATTGTAGACAAAGAGAGGGGATACTGAGGGAGGTGCCGGAACTGAACAGGACTTGGGAGTCACTTCAAGGACATCTCCATGTGGGAAAAGATGCCAGAAAAGGAGAACTATCTTATCTCCAAGATGGCATTTGTGGTGGGACTGGGATGCTTGCAGAGTAAGATGCCTGCAGGGCAGTCTCTATTAACATAATTGATTATGGAGCCAAGATGTTGTCCGCTGTAGCCTTCTTTACCTTGCCCTTTGAGATATCTCTGACCTCATCGGCCACTACAGGCCTCAGTCAGGACCAGTGATTCATAGAGGTTCATTTACTATGAATCAGCTCCCATCGCCAGGCAAGGGGCCTAGGCCTAGAACAGGCTCATAGATAAATAAAAAGCCAATTAGTAAATTTTAAATCCTGCTCAGAGCTGCTTCGTAGTGGTCTCCAACAATTCCCAGCAACAAAAAAGAAAAAAAAATGTTTGAAATAAGGAAAACTATTTTTTTCTTTTATTTATAAGATATTCAACTTGTTATATTTTGTTATAGCAGCAAGCATGGACTAAGATATTCACAGACTCTGTTAAGCACCTGCCATTTGCCTGGCCCAGGGATGCCCTCTGGGAAATCACAGATAAACCCTGCACATTCCCCCCTTGGCAAGCTGGTAGAGAAGAGAGAAAGGTAAGCAAATCTCAATATGGTATTCAGTGCTATGGTGGCTCTAGACAGAGCAGCTCACAAAGATAGGATGGCCAGTTTTAACAATAGCCCCTCAATGTATGCACCACTTTACAAGTTTACAAAGTATTTACTTCCTTTTCCTTACTAAATCCCCTCAAGCAGGGGAGTTACTCAGATGGCAGGCCACACTACTAACCCTCCCATGAGTACAGTCAGAAAGCTTTTGTAAGGATGAAAGTTGGTGTCCCCTCTGAAAGAAGCCACACAGAAAAAGCTTTCTTTCCTAAATAAGGAAACTGAAGTTTCGGAAGGTGAAATTACTTGTCTGTAGTCGCACTGCATATAAGAATAGCATTTGGCACATATTAGGCCCTTGGCTAATGTTAAATAGAATTAAATGTCATTAAATTAATTGGCCACATTGAGGCAAGAACCCATTCTGAAACCTCCTTAATGATTATTTCCACTCAATAGTGAGACCAAGGACAGAAGCATGCTTCTACGTGCCAGAACTCTGCTCCCGACTTTTACAGTTATGCTCTGGGTGACCTTGAGTAATTCCTTTCACTGTCTCAGGGCTGGCTGAAAGCTTCCTAGGCAAAATATAGCATGGCAGAGTAGAGTTCTGCCAACTAGAATCCTCTTCTAGACAGCTGGGTAGAAGGGTGACCTTCCTACCTGTGAAAACATACTAACAAAGGCCAGAAAATCCATAATGGAGCTCTCATGGGGGCACAGGACTGGCCCCTCATGTCTTCTACCACACTTTCATCTTGTGACAGAAAGCTGTGAGCATGTTGCTTAGGGACAAAGCAGTCTTGTGATTTCGTATTTTTCAGGGTGAAACACTAGATTCAATTAAATGCTCTTGGGATAAAGTAGCCAGGCAGAGTAGAGTCACTCAGATGGCAAGTCATACTACTAACCCTCCCACAAGTGTAGTCACAAAGCTTTTGTGAGTCTGAGTGGTGGTGCGTCCCTTCGCAGAAGAAAAGCCAGCATAGACAAGCTGAGTCCTGCTGCCCACTCCCCGATTCCTGAGCAGGAAGACTCTCCTTTGTTGGCTGTTGAGGGGAACCTAGAGGAACTTACCAGAATGTGACATTCATGGTTAGTTTTTAACAGAATCTAAGAATGTTGTGCTAGAAAGAAACTAACCAAGCGTCAAAGATGGAGAGAAAAACTGGCTTTGAGTCAAACAGTACAAGTCCAGGCCCTGTCTCTGCTGGGAAACCTTGGCAAGCAGCACCGTCTTTCTCAGTCTCAATGACTTCAGTCAGGATACAAACACCTGCACTGCCTACCTCAGGCAATGATAAGGATGAGGGGGAAAATGCATGCAGAGAGCCTGGCTACCTCCTCTCTGCTCTCTTGCTTCTTCTCTCTCACTGGACAGAGCTCTCTGGAAACAGGGACCTCTCTATCCCCAGCTCTCAGAACACTACCCTTAGCTGAGAGGGTCTCAGCTCACATTTGTTGATTGAGTGACTAAGCTTCACTGCTTTATCCCTGAGGAAACAGGCCCGAAGAAGGAGAGGGACTTGCCCAGTCCGTGTTTAATCCATGTCCAGTCCATGTCCAGGGAGGATCCAACGTTAGGATCAAGAGCCCCTGGCTCCCAGCCCTTTCTCCCTCTCACCGACCATACCTTGATCATGCAACGCCCTCTACTTTCAAACCTTTCTTCTTTCTATCTCTTGGTTGTAACAAGAACTCAAAGCTCTGGGCTCATTTTACAAAGTTCCACTAAAATCCCAAGGTGGGTCTAAGTAGATGTTTACATCTGTTTCCCAGTCATGGGTTTAGCTAGTTCTGCCAGTGCTGAGCCTCAGTTAAGAAGACACTTGATCACCCTACTTCTCTGCAAAAATCTGAAATACTGAGCAGCAAGCCAAATGGCCTTGCCTGCTCCCCTTGATGTAGATCCTCACTGCCAAAAGTCAACAAGCAGGATATACTATCTCTTATCAATCCCAAGACACACATTTGTTCCCAAATTCCAGCATCTCTGAAATCAGAATGACAGTTAACAATTGATAGTATCTTATAATTATAATTCATAGCTTTTATTCTTGTGTGGTGGAACATAAACTTATGTTGTGAAAAAAATAAAAGATAATAGGAAGTAGGGGAGCTCTTTCTCAAATAGGAAGGGATCAAGAGATGGAGGGAGGAGGAGAGAAGTGAGGGAAAGGAGATGAAAAAAGGAATTAGGAGGCATTGTGTACATATACTAACTTCACACAAGGAATGTAAAAATTATGTACTGCAAACATGTACTAAGAAAAAATAATTTTTAATATTTTTCCAAGGGCAACCCTCTCAGGACCCCTCCTTCCCCCACCTCTCTCTCTCTCAGACAGAAGCTTTCTTTCTCTCAATAAATATATTCTACTCTTTAAAAGTATTTTTCCAAGAGAAAAGAAAGAAAGAAAGGAAGGAAGGAAGGAAGAAAGGAAGGAAGGAAGAAAGAAGAAAAGAAAAGAAAAGAAAAGAAAAAGAAAGAAAGAAAAGAAATTATCTTAGATGGAATGAAATCCAGCTTTAGCTAGCTGTGGCAGTGTTGGTGCAAGTGTACATTTTCTTTCTCTTGGACTATGTAAACCCCAGAGGCCTGCTTCCTTCTAAACTCACTGTCCCCCATCCCACTGATAAGGAAAATAGCCAGGGTCACAAAGCTGGTTATCTGCAAGCCAAGCCTCGCCTCAGGAGAAACCAACCCTGCCTGCCAATGCCTTGATCTCCAGAACTGTGAGAAATAAATTGCTATTGTTTAAGCTGCCCAGTCAGACCAAGGTATTTGTTACAGCAACAGTAAAGTTGCTGGAGTCAGCAGAATCCCCAGGAAGGGGCTGAGAGAGGACACTGCACCTTGGCTGCCAGCATCATGAAAGATGGTCCAATCCCGGGACATGAAGGACTCATGTAGCACTACGGTGCAGAGAGAAGACGTGCCTGGAGCTTGGTTATGGTTTTAATTCTCTAGGGCCTGGTGAAACTTGTGTTTTTTTGCTTTACTTTAATGAAATTTCAGACAAACCAGGAAATAATTCCTCTCCAAAGTGCTCCCCCATTTTAAGAAAGAAGGAGAATGACCCACTTAGTGAATTCTGTCCAAGTTGACTCAGTGCCCTGCTGGCCAGAACCCCAGTTTGGGTCTGAGTGTTTTGTTCTGCTGTTTTTGAAGGATTGGGACAGCAAAATGCATCCCAGGATTGTTTGCCTGTTTTTCCCTGTTGCCACATGACTTCCAGGCTGGACTGCCAAGCCTCACTCTCCCACCGGCACTCTCAAAGAAGTCCTCTTTGGGATAAAACGTAAGACTTAATTAAGG
>RJWM01037214.1:5129-17704 GCA_004363535.1 Dasyprocta punctata
TCCTCTTCTCTTCTCATCTCTTCTCTTTGCAATCAACCTAGGCTTCTGGCTTAGTGTGACCTGCACTGCATCAATGCCTAAGTAAACACAATTTATAACATGCATTGTGAGAAATTAGTGCCTCCATGAGTCATAGTGAGAGTGACACATCACTAATGAAGGAAGGACCAAGATCTTTGTTGCCTTATTTTTTAAACACAGATTCACTGACTGTTTTATTAGGAAAACTTTTAAAATTAGTATATATTTTGA
The DNA here is from genome assembly GCA_004363535.1 of Dasyprocta punctata. Classification (NCBI taxonomy): domain Eukaryota; kingdom Metazoa; phylum Chordata; class Mammalia; order Rodentia; family Dasyproctidae; genus Dasyprocta; species Dasyprocta punctata. The sequence goes on from RJWM01037214.1 coordinate 5,382, forward strand.
TATGTAAAGACCCTATTCGTCATCAGGTACTGGTGAATATACATTGCTCCTTTTTACTTGTCCTTTTCCTCGCCTTCCTTCTCCTCTTCCCTATTCCCAACCTTCAAGAGACCATCCTCCTCCTTAAGCCTTTGCTCAGCAGTGCAGCCATTCCTCACAGTGGGAAGCACGCCCATTTGTCACATGTCTCAGGTCATATCATTCAAGGTATTCTGCCTTGAGATCCAGGGGTTTGGGCTAAAAGTTTTCCCCAAGTCACAAGAAACTGAATGAAATTGTTTACTTTGTCTTTTTTTTAAAGGAGAATTTTTTTCCTAGTATCTTGGATCTCATTGCTCTAGAAACCTTTTAAAAATATTGATGAGTGGTTGTTGTTTTTCCAGTTACAGGGTTTAATTAATAGATGTTAAAAAAGGACAGATTATTGAAGTTAAATATTTAGTGGCTTCAGAAAATCAGATGGCCATTTGATACTATGCTCTGGATTCTGAATTTATTTAATGACACAAAAGACAAATAATAGGTTACTAGGTCTGAGTCTCCAGGATTGGAATATTTTCATTTATACTTTTGGTGTAATAGACTAATCTACATTGAGATTTTTCTAGCATTTCTTAATTATAGGCTAAGAATTGCTTTTGATAGTGTAAGATTGATAGTGGGATATTTCATAATGTTTGCAACTCTTCTACTGCAGTGCACTGATTTCTAAGAAAACAAATTCTTTTACATGGACTCCAAAGATGCACAGATAATGATTACACTGGCAGATGCAGAGGCTGTCATTTGTTTTTCTCTGCATTGAATAAATCTTGAATTTACTTAGTTTAGCTTAGTTTAACTTATCAGATGTCTTCTAAAATGCCAATTGCAGATGAATGCTTAATATTCTAATTATTATTTCCAGCTAGTGTGATTATTACTAACATATTTTCAAGATCATATGTGTAATGACATTTGCTTGTGGTAGAAGTTATATTTTTATCTCAAGTGGGGTTTTGCTTTACTTATTTCATGTGTAAAAATGTTAATTATAAAGTTTTATGGAATGTGAAGTTTTAAAAATTGGTTAACCAGTAGCATTCATATATAATACACACCTCTATGATGGACCAAAATGGACGTCTTTTGGTTATCTAAATGGCATAAAACATTATTACAAGGTTCTGTCCTTCCCCTGAAAATATTTTAATGAATGACATATTGCCAATCTTTCTTTAGGTCCTACAACACTTCAAATCTGATGGACGACCTGAAAATTTTGTATAGAACAGCTGGGCAGCAGGGCAAAGGAATCACTTTTATTTTCACAGACAATGAGATTAAAGATGAGTCATTTTTGGAATATATGAACAACGTTTTGTCATCGGGTGAGGTAGGAGGTCGCTTATTCATGTGTTCTCTCCAGAGTTCCTCAAAGTTAGAGCTCTTCTTCTTTTTCTTCCTTCAGAGTTTCAAATAAGTGTTTTTGGGAATTTGGTGATCAGTGAGAAGGATGGGTGTTTAAACTGGGTTTTTAAAGAATAAAACTCCAAATCAAAACATGGCAACAAAAAGTAAGAAGGTCAGGAGGAAAACTGATAGCTTTTTGTACGTCCATTGCTGCCCTTGAAAGCTGTGACTTTGCAGTAAATCACACAATCATTTGTATGTTTTAAAATATGGTGTATTTCATTATGAAAACTTTCAGTTCATTTTTACAAGAAACATTTAAGAACACAAATGAAGAAAAGACAGTATACCTCTTGAGCCACATACTTTTGTTTGTTTTCATATGTGTGTACTGAGTGTGGATGCCTGTGTTTTTTTTTAAGGTCTCCAACCTATTTGCTCGTGATGAAATCGATGAAATTAATAGCGATCTGACATCAGCCATGAAGAAAGAACACCCCAGGCACCCTGCTACTAATGAGAACTTGTATGATTATTTCATGAGCCGGGTTCGAAGTAACCTCCATATTGTGCTCTGCTTTTCGCCTGTGGGGGAGAAATTTCGAACTCGAGCCTTGAAGTTTCCTGCCCTGATTTCGGGATGCACAATTGACTGGTTCAGCCAATGGCCTAAGGATGCCTTAGTTGCTGGTTAGTGTGGTGGAAAGAGTTGTGTCGGGTTTCTGGTCTACCGTGTTGACTCACTGACATTCTGTGCTGTTGGCCATCTCTGTGCTGGGGTTGAGCCAACTCCCTTTGTGCAGTGCTTGAGCATTTTTGATACAAGATGTTACTTTTTCAAATTAGGTAGCTAATTTTTTTCCCAGAGTATGGCCCTTGGAGACAGAGATCTTCCCTTTGTTAGCTTCGGGTTAATTTCCAGTGATTTCAGCCTTTTTTTCAGTGATACTCAAAGACTCTGCTGTGGTTGGATCCCCAGACAGTTTCTGGGATGTCAGAGGAAGGAGGCACTGAGATTTCAATCTCACTTGTCTTTTTAAGTGGATTTGTTAACCCCAGGGTAGTTAAAACCAATGTCTTTTGGACATTCCCTTTTCATTGCTGCAGTGCTGTAAATCAAAGAGGAAAACGTTATCCAGCAACCCTCTGATGGCTTCTGTCCTTGACAAAGGATGCTAACCAGACTTCTCTGACTGGAGTCTTGCTGCCTCCTCTGTGTGATCTTCCCTCCCATGGAAACTTGATGCTTCCATTATTCTGTAAATTAAATTAGAGCAGAGAAGTGGCACAGGAGATGTTCAAGATCATCCATTGAGTGCACTTGTGGCTGTTTTAAAAAGCTGCAGACAGGTTTCATTGCTGAGCTACTGTTCAGAATGATAAAGGAGCCCCAATTTAGGGTGATGTTTTCAAACATTTTGTCTGATCCTTAAGTTTCAAGCAGAAGAACCTTACTTCCTGGTGACACCTTATAGGTGCTTATCTCTAGCAGATAGGGCAGTGAAAGATGAAAAGAGGGAAGAGGCATTCTGGAACCGCACCTCTACCACTCTGACTCCCTTCCTCCTGCCTCTGCAGCTATGTGGTACCTTGTATGAGAAGGACTGGTTAACTTAGCTCTTGCTTTCCAGGATGCAGAGGGAAGCTCAGTGACTTATCAGAGGTAAAAGAAGCCAGCAAGATCAGTAGTGGAGCTAGAACACAGGTCATCTATCTATCTGTCTGTCTGTCTGTCTGTTTATCTACCCTCTGTCATATACCAATCAATCAATCCTCTCTGAATATAAGAATATATACTTAAATGTATATATTAACCGCTAACCACTGGAGAAATTTTATTCTTAACGCACTATTGACAATTATAGTTTTCCAATGTGACTTTTAAATATAGACTATTTTAACATGATTGAAATATAAATGTGCAGTACAATTTGTCTTGGAAGGCTTGAGAACAGAACAGCAATTTAAAATTTTAAATCCCATAGACTTAAAATTTTAAAAATCCCTGCAGTAGGATATGCATGCAGAGCACAAAGCAACAGTATTTCAGAGTTGTATTAAAGTTTACTATGAGCTATGATAATCAGTGTGCAAATTCTTTGTAAAATGCCATGTAAGGTACTACCATTAATGACAAAAACAACAGTGTCAGGTGACAAACACTATAGAATACTGTAATTACGATGATTTCATTTTAATGTAAAGCCTGCCTGTTAAGTCCCTATTGCAATCATTTATTATAAGACAGATGGCTCATCCTTCTTTTGTGAATTTCTCTAGTCTGCCTCATTCTTTTAAATGTCATTGTATTGATCCCAGCCAAGATTACATACATAGAGGAAAGGAGACTTTCATTTCTGTGCCATCAGTGCCTACCAAGTATGCTGATCTTCATGAATAATGTATTTGCTTATTTATTAAAAATGTATTTGTTAAGCTTCATGATGCCTTTTGACCAGGCACATTAGAGGGCAAGGTGGACTTTTTCTCTCCTCCAGATTCTTTCTCCAGGAAAGTTCTCCTGCAGCCTCCTGTATGATTGCTTCATCAGTTTTTATCTCCATTCTTGTCTGTTCCCTGGCTTGAAATCTGTGCATTCAGCTGTCCATCTGACCCATTCTTATGGATGTTTCTCCCCAGACTCTTTAACTCATTGTGTCTGAATACCAAGCTGGTTCTGCCTCTCAGGAAGTGCCACCATTCCTACATACACGAGGCAACCAGAAGTATCTTTTGTCTTTAACATCCCTCTTTCTTTCAGCTCTCAAGCCTAATCTATCTCCAAGTTATGTCGACTTTATCTCCTAAATACTGCTAGAAGCTATCTGTTTTCTCTATGCTGACGCTCCCCTACCTAGCCATCATAATTATTGGAAAACCTAAATAACTTTCTAATGGTCTCTCATCTCTTCCCACCTGTCTCCCAGCCATCTCACACTGCAGACTGAATAATGTTAAAAACGCAAACCCAATTTTGCTCTCTACTTAAATATCTCCGTATCCTTCTTTCACTTCTAGGAAAAAGACCTCATCTTCAGCATTGCCTTCATGGCTGGGAAGAGCTGGCCCCTTTCTTTTCTTTTCTTTTTATTTAAGTGAAGAAGAAAAGAAAAGACATATATAACAAAGACAACAAGCAAAAGAGACAAACAAATGACTAGAGTAAATGCACAACAGTAACACTGCAGGTTTACAAAACAGGATGATAGAAACTTGACAATGGTTGCAATACTGCGTATTGTTATCTTCAAATCTATAATAAATACTATGTAAGGGCAAAAAGCAGCTCGAAGAGCAAAAGTAATTGGGAAGGGATAAGGGGGAAAGAGAAAAGGGAAAAGGAAAAGATATAAATCTGTATATATGTATACATAAGATAACTAAAATGAACACACTGCTGAATGTATTCGTTATTGAGAAAGAACAATTAATACTCATATGATTGGATCAGTTTTACATGTCTATATCTGTTAATGTAAGTAACCATTTTGAGCTGGCCCCTTTCTGAGCTCACTTTTTCCTCCTGTTTTGCTTCCCTGGATCTTTGAAGAAGCCATTTGTCATCTCATGCAAAGCTCTACTACTCCCATTGATCACTGCTCCCTCCTCAGCTAAATGTAACCTCTTGGGGAGAAAATCTTCCTTTACCTCTTCCATTAACCCAGTTTCCTGCTATCCATCTTGTACCATGTGGTGTGGTGCTTTTTTTCCTGAGGTGAATCACAGTTTGTAATTTGTATACCTAGTTGTGGGATTTGTTTGGTAAAAGGTTATCTATCCTGCTAGACTAAAAACTTTACAAAGATCTTTTTTTACAGTACCATGCTGTTTTTATAACAGTGACTTTGTAGTATAATTCCAAGCCAAGGATTGTGATGTCCTCTCCTTGCCTTTGTTGCCCAGAATTGCTTTTGCTATTCTAGGTCTCTTCTGGTTCCAAATGAATTTTAGGATATTCTGTAATTCTCTGAGGTATACTATTGAAATGTTGATTGGAGTTACATTAAATCTGTATCACAATATTGGAAGTATGGTCATTTTAACTATATTGGTTCTTCCTACCCAAGAACAAGGGATATTTTTGCATTTCCTGGTATCCTCTTTGATCTTCCTTTTCAGAGTACTGTAGTTTTCAGTGTAGAGATCTTCTACTTTCATCAGATTGGCTCCTAGTTATTTCATTGTTTTGGATACTCTTGTGAAAAATAGTATTTCCCTAATTTCTCCCTCAGTGAGTTTGCTATTTGTGGACCGGACAACTGTTGATCTTTGAGTGTTGACTTTGTACCTCGCAATACTACTTAATTTGCTTATTAAATCTAGAAGTCTTTTGGAGTTTTGGTGTCTTTTGTGTAGAGTATCATATCATCTGCAAATAATGATAATTTAACTTCTTCCTTGCCTATGTTTATTCCCTTTATTTGTTTCTCTTGTCTAATTGCTCTAACTAATGTTTCCAGAACTATATTGAATGAGAGTGGTGATAGAAAAAAAAGAGTGGTGACAGTGGACATTCTTGTGTTGTTCTTGCATTTTGAGTAGAAGTTTTCAGTTTTTTTCTATTTAGTATGATGTTGCCTGTTGGTTTGTCATAAATGGCTTTTAACAGATTGAGATAAAGACCATCTATTCCAGTTTTCTGCAAGGATTTTTTTTTTTTCATCATGAATGAGTATTGGACTTTGTCAAATGCTTTTTCAGCATCTATTGAGATGATCATGTGCTTTTTGCCCTTGGCTCTATTAATATGGTATATTATGTTTATTGATTTGGTATGCTGAACCATCCCTGAATACCTGGGATGCATCCTACTTGGTCATAATATACAATCTTTTTGATGATTTGCTACATTCTGTTTGCCAGTATCTTATTAAGGATTTTTGCATTTATGTTCATTAAGGAGACTGGCCTGTAGTTCTCTTTATTGCTTAGATTCTCCCCTGGTTTTGGTACCAGGGCAATGCTTGCTTCCAGGAATGAATTTGGGAATATTGCTTCCCTTTCAATTCATTAAAGAATTTGAGAATTAATGGTGTTAGGTCTTCTCTAAATTTCTTGTAGAATTCATCTGTGAACCCTCAGGGCCTGAGATTTTCTTTGTTGGTAGGTTTTTACTTACATCTTTAATTTCATTGACTGTTATTGGGTTATTTAGAATTTTTATATCTTCTTGATTTAGCTTTGACAATTTCTTCTGTTTTCCATCTTATTAGAAAATATTGATGATCTTATGAATTTCTGCAGGATCTGTTGTGATTTCACCTTTTTCTTTCCTAATTGCATGGATTTGAGTCTTTTATTTCCTTTATTTGATAAGTTTGGCTATAGGTCTGTCAGTTTTATTTAATCATTTAAAGAACAAACTCTTTGATTCATTGATTCTTTGTATTGTTTTCTAGTCGCCATTGTGTTAATTTTTGCTCTGATCTCCCTAATTTCCTCCCTTACATGAGATTTGGGCTTGACTTGCTCTTCTTTTCTCTAGAAGGTTAAGGTTCAACATTATGTTGTTTATTTGAGTTTACTTTGTTTTTCTAATATGGGTATTCACTGCTATAAATTTCCATCACAGAAATACCTTTGCTGTGTCCCATAAGTTCTGGTATGTTGTATGGGCATTATTGTTTAATTGTAGCAACTGACTAATTTCTTCTTTAATTTCATCTGTGACCCATTGGTTGTTCAGGAGGATGTTTTTAATTTTCATATGTTTATGAAGTTCTTGTGTTTTTTTCTCATTGATTTCCAGACTATGGTCTGATAATGTATATGGGATAATTTAAATTTCTATCCATTTACTTAAAGGTGTTCTGTGAGCTAGTGTGTGGTCTGTTTGGGAGAATGTCCCATATGCAGCTGAAAAGAATGTGTATTCGGATGTTCTGGCATGAAACACTGTAGGTAGCTACTAAATCCATTTTTTTTTAAGTTTTGGTTCAGTTCTGATATTTTGTTATTGATTTTTTGTCTAGTTGATATGGCTATTTGTGACAGTGGGGCATGTAGGTCTCTTATCACAAGTGTATTAGTGCTTATTTGATTTTCCATGTCTATTAATATTTGTTTTATACAGTTGGGTGCACTGGTATTTGATACATATATACTTATGATTGTTATCGCTTCCTCTTGGATTGTTCCCTTTACAAGGATATAGTGACCTTCTTTGTCTCTCTCAGTCTTCTCTTGAAATCCATTTTATCTGCAAAAAGATTAGCTACTGCAGCTTTCTTCTCTGTTGTTGTTGCATGAAGTATTGTTTTCCATCTTTTGACTTTCAGTCTATGAATTTCTTTTTGAATTAAATGTGTTTCTTGTATTCAGCATATTATTGGACATCATTTATTTATTTGTTTTGCCTATCTGTTTCTTTTGAGGTTTAAATTGAGACCATTAACATTGATAATTATAATGATATGTATTGACTTATCTTGTTATTTTCCTGCTGTTGGTTCCCTTTTTTTCTCCCTCTATTTGCTTGCTGTTTCTGGTGGTTTTATTCTTTTGGGGTTCCTGGAGTTGTAGTCCTTGTTATCACTTTCTAGAATGACCTCCAAAACATTTTGGAGTGCTGGTTTTGTGCTCATGCATTTCCTCAAGTGTTCTTTGTCATGGAAGTGTCTTATTTCTCCATCAATTTTGAAAATAATTTTGCAGGTTACATCAGTCTGGGTTGGAGGTTGTCTTCTTGTAGGGCTTTACATAGTTCACTCCAACCTCTCATTGACTTAAGGGTTTGTGACAAGAAGTCTGCTGTGATTCTGATGATCTTTCCTTTATAGGTGATTTGTTTCTTTTCTCTGACAGCTTTTAATATTCTGTTCTTGTGTTGAATTTCTGTGATCTTGACTAGCATATGCATTGGTATAGTTTTTTTTTTTCTTTCTGATCATGGCTAATTGGAGTTCTACATGTCTCACTTATCTGTATGTCAAGTTCCTTTTCCCTGCTTGGAGAGATTTTTGACATTACTTCTATAAACAGGTATTATATGTTATTTTTGCTATCTTTTGCTTTTTCACTGACTCCAATTAATCTTGTGTTATTTTTCTTTGCATCATCTAGCAACTGGAGTGATTTTTCATGGTTTTTTTTTGCTGTTTTTAAGAGAGCTTTCTTTTTGTGACCATTAAATCACAATCTTGTCTTCTGTAACTGATATTCAGTCCTAACATTGGCTTGTTCTGCTGGGTACATTTTCAGAGTAACATTTAATCTTCCGAAAATCTCTTTGAATCTATTTCATGGATTCCATTTCTTTCCTATGTTGGGCATTCCTGATTTCCATCATTTTCCTAAGCTATTCTATTTTTTTTTAATCTTTATCTGCTCAAGAGTCCCAGAGTGTGTCTTTTATTATGGTCACTATCTCTGTAGTTATCTGAGAAATTATTTCTGACTTGGTTTTTTCTAGAACCTCATTCATCTGCTTTGCTACTTCCACTATTATCACTTTAGAGAGTCCAGGTGTGTGGCTTTTGAATCATTCTTTCTCATTGCCCCCTAGGTTTGCCTTTGGTAACCTGGAAGTCTGTGGTTGCATATTAAGAGTCTTGTCATTTTCTATTTTTTTACGTTTAATTTCTGGGTCAATGCTTGTAAATTGCTTATGGTCAGTAGCTTTATTTCTAGTATTTATAACCATTAGGAAATGACTGCTTCTTAAGATGTATTCCAGGCGTAGCTCTGCACGAGCAGTTGTGAGTCTGTGGAAAAATATACTCAGTATCTATCTCATTTTTACTCTCTTTGATATTTTGGAGAGGCAGAAAGACAACTTGCAGCATGAAGAAAAAGACCATCCTTATTAATACTCTTTTTACTTAAGGAAGAAATCCCTACATGATAAAAAAAAAAGAGATGTTTCCACAAAGTGGGAACTTCTCTGAAGATGTCCTGCAACACCAAGTAAAGCCCTTGGCATCATGTGAATATTGCAGCCATTGTAGTTTGCACCTACAAAAATTTGTCAATAAAGGCCTGTGAGTATAGCTCAGTGATAGACATTTTTCTTAGCATGCACATGGCCCTGGCCTCAACCCCTCACACTATGTGTAAATAGACAAATAAGTAAATGGACAAATAAGTAAATAGACAAATAAATGGAAGTAAATTTGGCATAGGAAGAATTATTTCTATGTTTCAAATGTCAAGTTATAGACTTCCTAAATTTTAATTTGTTTTTTAGTGTTTGTTTAACTCATACATAAAAATTATGTGTTCAGGGTGTCTTAATTTGTTACCTTTCCCTGTATGCTAAAGCGTATTACCTTTCATTGTATGCTAAATTGTATGTGCCACAAAACTGATGAATGATCCATATTATTTACTGATATTCAGTAACTGTTGTGAACTTAAGTAAACAGCTACTAATGGTGAAAAGTTACTATTCTTTTATATCTGTGCTGTTAGGCTCCTTTCCTTGATTCCTTTCCTTTCTGTTCCATTTTTGTTGACTATATTTCTATTTAAAATGTTAATGGATGTGGGCTATTTTTATTAAGATACATAAAAATGATTTTGAAAATTTTAAGCTATACTGGGGACCTGACCAAAATCTCCAGTCTCCCAAATGAGTGTATGATAAAGGATTAAATAAATGAGACAATGATTTTAGAGCTCCAGGAAGATCAAAACCCTCTAGCAGAGTTTGAGGCTCTGGGGGCTGAGACCAAGGTCTCCTCTGGGTGGCCCATATTTATGAGATTGTCAAACAAAGAGGGGATACTGAGGAAAGCATGGGAACTGAGCAGGACCTTAGGAATCACTTCAAGGACTTCTCCAAGTAGTAAATTCTGCCAATTTAGGAGAACTGTCTTATCTCCATGATGACATGTATGGTGGGAATGAGAGTGTGAGATGCCTGCAGTGCAGTCTCTATCTACTTAATTGGGGTTGGAGCCAGGTGTCCTCAGCTGTGGACTTATCTTGCGCTTTGAGGTGTCTTTGGCATCACAGGCTACTACAGGTCTCAGCCAATGCCAGTGGTTCATAGAAGTTCACTTACTATGAATCCACTGCCCATCTCCAGACAAGGAACCTAGGCCTAGGACAGACTCACAGATAAATATAGAAAGCCAATTAGTTAATTTTAAATCCTGCTCAGAGACACTTCATAGTGGTATCCATCAAAGCCACATTATACCATAACCCTCATAAATTCCATGGGATTAAGACCAAGTTGCATATTTTTCTTACTCTGTGGCACTCCTCAGAGTGGGGGCTATGTGGTGGACACTCAGTATGGATGTAGCAATTGGTTTGCTCTTAAATTATAGCTTATATGTGTGTCAAGTAATCCTGTGCTAGAATTGGTCTATTATTCAGTCTTGAAGGGTCAAGATCTCAAACAGGAGATTTTTACTTGAAGGTTTCTGTATGATCTGTAAACTAGAACTGACCACAGATGGCCAGCTGCACATTTAAAAGCTGGTCAGACACAAAATATTTTAGCTGTGAACATTTTCAGGTGGCAAAAACAATCAACACCTGGAGGAATTAAGGGACTGACAAGTTCTGAGTAACAAAATAAATGGGTTTGTTAAGTATGCGTACCAGGTGGGTGCTGATGTCTAAGTTATTTGTATCACTTTCATCCTTATGTAAACCATAAAACAGCCTGGCTACTGACCAGAATCTGCAGCTGCATAGCACCAGAAAGCACAAGAACCAAGAAAACAAAGAATAATGATAGGCTTAAAGTCTTTATATATGAAGTTTTATATGTAAAAAGAAAAATAAAATTGTTGATGTCTCAGCCTGGGGACAAAAGTGCCAACATAGACCTGCTTAGCTGGGGCTATGAAAGTGGTTTGCAGGCCTAGGAAATGTCTGTCTTTAAAAAAAAGACTGCCAGGAAACTTTTAATGTGGCAATTCACATCCATATTTCACACTCTGTGCTCTTTATTCCTTGTAGTGTCTGAACACTTCCTCTCTTCCTATGATATTGACTGTAGTTTGGAAACCAAGAAGGAAGTGGTCCACTGTATGGGCTCTTTCCAGGATGGAGTGGCTGAGAAGTGTGTGGATTATTTCCAGAGATTCAGACGTTCTACCCATGTGACGCCCAAATCATACCTTTCCTTTATTCAGAGCTATAAATTTATATATGAAGAGAAGCATGTAGAAGTGCAGACCTTGGCCAACAGGTAGGTGTGACATTCAAATAAAAATGATTTTAAAGCAGTGATTCTCAACTTGGGACAAAAGCGCCCTTTCTAAGCATCTTGCGATGACTGGAGACACTTTAGCTTGATGGTATTGGGGTGAGTGCTTATTGGTATTTAATAGACAGAGGACTGAGATGTTGCTAAACAGCATACAGGGAACAGTATCCCTCCTAGCCAAAAATTACCTAGCCCAAAATATCATTATTGCATCCTGAGGATGAGAAACTGTTTTCTAGAGCCCATTTTGGGGACTATCCCATGATTCTTGGGGATTTTGTTGTTGTCCCATAGGATAAACTTGCCAAGTTTTAGGTGGTCTGCTTCCTTCTATTACACAAGTGAAAGAATGATAGAGTGATAGACCTGCAAGGAAGCTGAGGATGATGGCATGCCCTCATCCCTCTTATCCCTCTCATGCCCTCGGAGATAGAAAAGCCCGGCTTGTACATATCTTCACTACATGTTGCAATGCCCGCTTCACTCACCGTTGTTTCAGATTTCACTGCTTTGCCTTGTGTTTTTCTCAAGCTCAAATCTGCCTGAATGTAGCCATATTCACCCAGGTTTGCCATGGGAGGAAACCCTAGATGGGCGATTGAACTAAGTGACTCCTAGAGCTTCCGCCCTTAAGAGCACATTATTTTGGATTCAGGCAGGCAGCCAGTTCCTTCATGGGGATGTCTTAATGGCTTTATTTTTGTTTTCTTTTCTTGAGCCTGCCTTTCGTCTTTTAACTTCGTTAGTTTTATTTTTTTTTTTTTTT